>CAUYSK010082270.1:0-22833 GCA_963575035.1 Avahi laniger
AGACCAGCCTGAGCAAGAGCGAGACTGTCTCTACTAAAAAAGAAAAAATAGAAAGAAATTATCTGGACAACTAAAAATATATAGAAAAAATTAGCCGGGCATGGTGGCGCATGCCTGTAGTCCCAGCTACTCAGGAGGCTGGGGCAGAAGGATTGCTTGCGCCCAGGAGAGTTTGAGGTTGCTGTGAGCTAGGCTGACGCCACAGCACTCACTCTAGCCCGGGCAACAAAGCGAGACTCTGTATCAAAAAAAAAAAAAAAAAAAAAAGAGGCACAGCCACAGGGTGAGGCACCAGTGTCACTCAGGAGGCAGAAAGGAGCAAGGGGAAGGTATAGGCCACAGTCTTTACTGGGGCTTCCAAGGGAAAGGCAAGGCAGGGCAATGGAAGCAGTTTAGGACTGTCTAGTTTGAATAATTCTGGCAGGCTTTGGAGCATAGGGGCTTGTCCCTAGTTACCTGGGTAGATTTAGGGGAGAGGAAATATTGGCTTAGGGTGTGAGAGATAAAGTAAGTGGCTCAGAGTATGGGCTCTGGATTGCAAGGGAAACATAAACAACTTTGGCCATTAGTTTGGCCCTGTGATTAATGGATGCCCAGTTGACAAATACAGAATCTAAGAAAACACAGTTAAAACACCTCCCAGCTTTGGAAGCCAAGGCAGGATGATTGCTTGAGGCTAGGAGTTCAAGACCAGCCTCTACAACAAGACCCCCATCTCTACAACAAATTTTTAAAAAATTAGCTGGCATGGTGGCACACATCTGTAGTCCCAGGTACTCAGGAGGCTGAGATAGGAGGATCACTTAAGCCCAGTGTTTGAGTCTGCAGTGAGCTGTGGTGACACCACTGCACTCTAGCCCAGGCAACAGAGTGAGACTCTATCTCAAAAAAAAAAAAAAAGAAAAGAAAAAGAAAAAAGAAAAGAAATAAAGAAAAAGAAAAAAGAAACTGGCGGTCATCCATGTTTCGTGTTCCTCCTCCTCCCCTCACCTCCAACCTACTCCAGGTCCTGTCAATTCTGCCTCCCATCTTGAAGATCTTCACTCCTCTCCCGCTGCCCCCGGTCTAGGCAGCCATTTTCTGTGCCTGTTAACAGCCTCCCAATTGGCCTCTTTGCTTCACTTTCATCCTCCTCCAACCCATTCTCCAAGTAGCCTGAATGATTCTTCTAAAACATAACTCTGATCATATCACCCATCCCTTCTTAAAACCCTCTGATGGCTTTCTGCTGCTCTTAGGATAAACTCTAACATCCTTTTTTTTTTCTTTCTTAAGCAACACATTCCAGAAATATCTAACATCCTTATGTAGCTGCTCACAACCATGCTCCAGCTACATCAGATTTCTTTTGGCTGCTTTAAGAAGTCTCTCACCAAGGGCAACATACATAACCTAAACATCTGTACCCCCATAATATGCTGGAAAAAAAAAAAAAAGAAGAGGTCTCTCACCTCCAGGCTTTCACTTATGTTGTTCCCTCTCCTGGAACACCCCTGACCCCATGAAGTTCCCACAGCAGCTAGTACTTCCCTGATCTAGCACCACCCTCTGTTCCAGTGGTTCAAACCTGATGACACATTTGAACCTCCTAGAGAACTTTACATTATATTGATATTTAGGCTCCTCTCCAGACCAACTAAAACTGCGCACTGGCAGTTTTTTAAAACTTCCAGATGATTCTGATCTGCAGTCAGGGTTGAAAGCCACTGTTCCAGTACAACTTATGCCTATATCCCAATGAAGACAGGGACAAAAACCCTGGGGTGTCTACATCAAGTGCTTAGTACAGAGTGGGTGATGAGTAGATGATCTGTTGTAGGATGGCTGTGTGGCTGGGGTTGTATGAGACAGAATAGAATCACACTGCAGGAACCTGCATGTGTGTGCATGTGTGGAATGCCACCACTGAGCAGCTGAAACTTGCTTGACACTGTGGATGTCACAGCTGGACAGCGGTTGTGTACAGTGTGAGGGTCATTGTGAAGGTGTTAACAAACCCACAAGGGGGTGCAATGTTCCCTGCTGCACAGAAAGTCAATTGAGATGACAAGGATTGTTAAGGAGGAAAGGATTTACTGTAGAAGACACGTCCACTGGAAGGGTGAGGTTATGAACTGTCTTAAATTTCCCTCCGGGACCAACAGAGTCAGGGGGTTTTTATGGAAGCAAAATGAATAATGCATAAGGGGAGTGAGCATCAATGTGTGTTCGGGGTGGCATGCAAGCGCAGGGAGAAATGTTAGTACGTGTGTCTCATAATGAAAAAATGGCAGATAAGTTCCTCCCAGGGTGGGGATTTTAGCATTATAATGAGCTGGGGGTTAATATTGGTCCATCTTTCAGCCTTGTGCGCAGGCTCAGTGGGTCTTTGGGCGCGGTCTGTGGTGGAGTGCCGCTTATCTTGTCTTTTCCGGACACACCGGTGGTGTAAGGCTTTGCAGGTGGTTTTGCCCTTCCTGGGAAAGAAACTCAAAAGAGAATACATTCGTGGAGCCGGTTATAAATGGGTGAACACTGTGTGAGACCGCAGGGTGTCACCACGCCAGTGGCTGTGACCTGAGTGTGAGGGTCACTGTAAATGGCTGTAGTCTGTGTGACACAGCAGAATATCACCACAGGAGTGGCTGTGTCCAGTGACTGACTGCGAGTGGCTGGGGACTCTGGCCAGGCTACTTGGCTCGGCCGTCGCCGTCGCCGGGGAGCGTCCGAGGAAGTCCAGGAGCTGGAGATGCCCCGCATCAAGATGGCAGCTGTGGGGGAGGTCGCTGGCCTGGGACGGCAACGCGGGTCACCGCGGAGGGGAAGCAGGACGGGGAGGGCGGGAGGCCGAGTGCAGGTCGCTTAGGTCAGACCTGCGCCGGCCAGGGCGCAGCCTCGCGGTGTCCTTGCGCCGCCCGTCGCCTCCTGCCGCGGACGCTGGGCGGAGGAGCGGGGGGCGGAGGCGGGACCCGCTCAGGCCGCCCAATGGCATGTAACGGGCGGGGCCCGGCGCTCACCTGCCGGCGGACTAGTTCAAGTCGGCGAGCCGGAGCCAGGGGAGAGCCTGGGACCCGGAATCCCACGAAGACAAGATGCTGAGCTCCTCCCTGACCCCTCAGAATGGCACCTGGGCAGAGACCTTCCCTCTGTTCTTCGCTCTTGCCTTTGCCCTGTACTTGGGCTACTACTGGACATGTGTGTCCCAGGTGGGTGCGAGTCCAGCGCTCTGGCAGGCGGGGTTGGGCTACTCGGGTGTAGGGGGCAGCTTCCAGCCCCGGGGTTGAGCCCTTTGTGGGAGTTGGGATGGCTAGGTCTCCCGTCCCGGGTGAAATTTGCTATTATCACCTAATTGGGAGACGGTTCCTTGCCTCCCCGGATCCTCTGCATCCAGCGTGCTCCCCATGCCAGCCGGGTGCTGCTCCCCATAATGTAGACAAACATTTGGGAAAAGGCAGTATGGAAGGCATCCCGAGGCTTTCCATGTGCAGTGTAATGAGAAAGTCTAGTATGATGAGAAAGTCTAAAGAGGCTGATTTTGATGAACTTAGAGATTTTTCTCACTGAAATTTAGATAAAACACATAATTTACAAATCCAGAAAAGGCTAAATCTTTTAATCTTCATTAAACTGTTCTAGGTAGCTGAATCTAAGAAGAAACCTATTGATTTAAGTCCTTTAGAAAGATCTTTAGGAGATTTTAGTGTTACCTAGACTTTTCTATATTTTCAGAGATTTCTACATTAGCATGTATTGTTTATAAAACAAGTCTTCCTTAATAAAATAATTTAAAAATCCAAACCTCACAATACTCTGCAAGCCTCACCTTATACAGATTTGCAAAGTCAGTTATTTCAGACCAGAACTGTCCTCAACTAAACATTTTCCGTTGCTTGTGACCAGCTACAAAGAAATTTGGGCCCCTGTCATTTTATACTCCAAACCCTTTTTTGGCTTCCATATAGTGGTTAAAATGCATGGAAAGTACTATTCTGGAGGCTCTGAGGACATAGAGTTTGGGCTGTCCAGGATGGTAATGGATTGCTACTGATTTATTAATAGCAACCAACAGCATATTACTAAATAATTCTCAGGAGTTAAGAAATACTTCACTGGAGTTAAGATGAAACTAACCTACATAAATCAAACCTATGAACTAATTTACCAGTTTTGTTCTATACTATTGAGCTGTCTGACCAATGATTTAATACACTGATAGCAACTCAAAATCTTGGCAATTAGGCAATGTAGTGCAGTGACTAAACTGCACAGGCTCTACAGCCAGACAGACCTGAGTTTGAATCTCCATATTGGCCACTAGCTAGCTTTGGCAAGCTTTGTGACCTTTGACATGTTTTTCAACACTCAAACTTGTTCACACAATGCTTACTTAGCACAATGCCTGAACATGATGAGCACTCAACAAATTTTACCTACAAGTATTATTAGTAATATAATTAGTTCTGCCTTGCCTCTTGCTTGCTGGGTGACTTTGAACATATCACTTAACCTCTGTAAATTATAATTTCTTCACTTATAGTATGTCTGATAAGGTTGGGTTTAGCCCAGTGCCTGAATATAGCACACAATGATTCATAGCCGTCATTATTCCAGGGCATAAGAACCAAAGTCCAAGTCACATTTTCCAATAGTCACACTATCAACTTGGCCTCTCTAGTTTATCATTTGTCCAGTCCCTTCTGACTACCAAGGACTGTAGAGGAGATAGAAATCTGTCCTCAGGTTCCCTAGGGCCTCCTACAGAAAGGCAATTTCTATTCTTAAGCCTGCAGGCATACTCCTCCTTCATAAGCCTTCTATGTGGCTAGGGGCCTAGGCCCTCTCGTTCACTTGATGTCTATCCAGAAGAACCAGAGAAGCTGAAAGTCAGGGCTCAGTGTCCACTGACCTCATCTGTCCCTGTTATTCTATCCTTTTTACCTTACCCTGATGGCATGAAGGAAGAAAAAAAATCTGTTCACATTAGGATTATTCCTCCCTTAGAGCATGGTCTAACAGTAGGAACCCCATAAGTAAGAGAAAATGAGGTACCCTGGTAGAAAGAAGCCCTTCAGCAGTGAGCAACCACATTAAGGAACAATAGGAATGTGCACAGGAGAAGGTGCTAAAATCAGGAGGAGGAAGAATGTCCAAAGCCAGTCTCAGGAAGATGACTGTGGCTAATTCAACTGCAAAACGAAAGTCACATATTGAACAGTGCTGCATTTCCTCAGGCCCAGAACCACCACACTTCCTGCAGGGGATCAGCTGGGCACTGTTTATATTACCCACTCTGTCCTAAATGGGTTTGGGGCATGGAAAGGCTGAGTGGGGGAATCAGCACCCAGTCAGCTGCAACAGCTCCAGATCAGGATCAATTCTGGAAAGGTGACACTCTAGAACTGGGGTTTTTTGGGGCTCCAGCTGAGCTGTATTATCACCGGTGACTTGGCCATCGCAGACTAAACTGTCCTGGATCTCTCAACCCAGCCAAAGCCGGCTGGCCTCTAGAGAGGCACTCACTCACCCTCTGGAACTGGGTGCCTCACTGGCTTGGTGCACACATCAGGGGAGTGAAGCAGGTTGTGTTATGTGCTTACAGAGGCCTCGACTGGTGGCTGGGCCCCAGTTTCTGGCCTTCCTGGAGCAACACTGTTCAGTCACCATGGAGACTTTCTACCCTACACCATGGTGTTTTGAGGCACGGCTACAAAGCATCTTCCGAGTCTTCCTGCAGTCCCAGCCCCTAGTTCCTTACTGGAGGTAAGAAGGGTCAGAGTGGGGTGAACAAGCTGCACGTTTCTAGGGGAAACCTATCTGTTTCTTTTAAAATGAAGGCAATCTTTGCCCCATCCCCCTCCATGTGTTGAGGGTACAATGACAGTGGACTTATGGAAGGGCTGTATAATTGTACAACCATGAGGTAATATTCAGTCTTTTATGTCCCCATTCCACCTTGATCAAGCCTTACTGTTTTACATGAAACATGCCCTTCACTGATGCTGATGGAAGTGACAGGACTTGTTTGTGGGTGAGACAGGAGGTAAACCTTTTTGAGTACATCAAATTCCTAATAGTATCTTTGTGTCTCCCTCTTCAAAACCAGTGAAGTCCTCCAAACACCAGATGGGGGCCAGGTCCTACTAGACTGGGCTGAACAGCCTGACAGCAGTCAATACCCTGACCCTACCACCCAGCCCGTTGTGTTGCTGCTTCCTGGCATCACCGGCAGTAGCCAGGAGTCATACATCTTGAACCTAGTTAGCCAAGCTTTGAGGGACGGCTATAGGTAAGGATGGGCAGTTGGGTGGTATCTGAAAACTTACAAAAGGGAGAAGTGAACTCAGACCCTGACAGATATGAAGAGTGCTATATAAAGGGAGTCCTTGGACAGGGGTCTTTCTGAAGACCACCAAAAGGGATGAGGGGCTTCTAAGCAGAGTCTAGCTAAGACATACCTGTGTATGCCACAGGGCTGTCGTGTTTAATAACCGGGGCTGCCGAGGCGAAGAACTGCTGGTGAGTAGCTGCCTTGCTTGTAACAGCCCTTCACCCACAAGCTTTAGAGACCCTTGTCCCTGGGGCTCTACCTGCTACCTGTCCTCCCATTTCCCCTCTAGGTCTCCGGCCCTTCCATTGTTCTACCCTCTGGCCAGGGCCTCCTCCCCTCCCCAGTGATCTGGTTTGCCCTCAGACCCACAGGGCCTATTGTGCCAGCAATACAGAAGATCTAGAGACAGTTGTGAACCACATAAAGAACCGCTACTCCCAAGCTCCACTGCTGGCTGTGGGCATCTCTTTTGGAGGGTAAATGTTGCCTGGGCTTAACCCTGAGACTCAGTCTTCCTTCTCCACATCCTCTCCCTCTCCTCCTCTGACCTGACTCACATTAATGCAAACCCTTCTTTCATGGTCCCTCATCCATTCCTGTAGGATACTGGTGCTGAACCACCTGGCCCAGACCGGGAAGGCTGCAGGGTTGGTGGCAGCACTGACTCTGTCTGCATGCTGGGATTCCTTTGAGACCACTCACTCCCTGGAGACCCCACTCAACTCACTGCTCTTCAATCAGCCCCTTGCTGCTGGGCTCTGCCGACTTGTGGACCGGTAGGGTCTTGGGAGGTGGGAGAGGGTCGGATGGCAGACACACCAGGCTCTCCCAGTGCTGTCAGTTCTCTATCTGAGCTTCTTCACACATGAGCTAATAAGACAGAGGCTGGGGCTTTGGGTCAAGTCCAGAGTCAAGCCAAACCCCATGTACTCTTGCAGAAATAGAAAGGTGATTGAAAAGGTGGTGGATGTAGACTTTGTACTACAGGTATACTTTCAACCATCTCCCCTACCCCCCAAATTAGCCTTCCGCCATCTTCCTACTCTCTGTCATCTTAGCCTATTGTGCCTCCACCACCCGCAGGCCCGCACAATCCGCCAGATTGATGAGCGCTACACATCTGTGGCCTTTGGATATCAGGACTGTGTTGCCTACTACCAAGCAGCGAGCCCAAGAACCAAGGTAGATGCCATCCAGATCCCTGTGCTCTGCCTCAATGCAGCAGACGACCCGTTCTCCCCAGCCCATGGTGAGCATTCAATCATGACACTTTGGCCCCAGGGAAAATGGGCCATGAGGTACATGTGGAGAGAGCCTGGGCTCTTAGTAAAGGCCAGGGTTTCTGACCCTCTCCCAGCCCTCCCCGTACAGGCTGCCCACCACTCTCCCCACGTTGCACTGCTCATAACAGCACGGGGTGGCCACATCGGCTTTCTGGAAGGGCTGCTCCCGTGGCAGCACTGCTACATGAGCCGCCTCTTGCATCAGTATGCCAGAGCCATCTTCCAGCACCGAGCGGAGCTGCTTGACCTCAAGGATCTCTCACCTTCTGAGGACAGAAACAGCTGACAAGAGTACCATTTGGGGTCTCAGTTCAGTCTTCCCTTGTTTATTAAATATCAACTTTTCCTGTCTAACGGGCTGAGGTTCATTTTCCCTTTCTTCAAGACGGGGGTAGACTATCCAGAAACTTATTGCATATTCAGCCTGGCTAGCCTGACACCACCCACCTCAACCCACAGATTATTGTTCAAGTCTTCCTTTTGCCCCTTCTTGCCCTAATAGCAAGTACCAAGCTGGTCCTTGCCCCAGCAAATGCCAGGGGCTTCATATGAAAAACAGCTGGCCACATGGCTATGAGGGAAGGAAGACAAACCGTTTCTGCAGGAAGGACAACAGAGCCTGCAGGCTCCTGGACATCTTCACATGTTTCTAGAGAAAGGACAAGCTCAACTCTGGAGCCTCCGATAGGCAGAGGGAAGGAGGCAGGAAGTGTGGCCTGGGATTCGGACACCACTGTGCTGGGTGGATCCACAGATGATGAATGCATGGTTCCCAACACCCAGAGTCACGCAGGGCCACAGCCAAGCTTTAAATGGGAAGGGCGGGCAGTGCCCATCCGTCTCATCAGAGGCAACCTCAGCTCTGGACCCAGATGAAGTGAGTAATGGGGTCCAAGCCTCCACTCTGCTCTAGAGGGTGGCAGTGTCCAGGCCCCTGATTCCCAGGGAGCAGGGAGGCTAAAGAAAACCTGGAAAGGCACTCTGGAGCAGCAGGATGGTCACAACAATAAGCCCAACACACAGCAGGAGTAGCAGCCACACAGGAACACTCCCTGCAGGAGAGGTAAGGGAAGAAGTCAGCAGGCAGAGAGGCGGGACCAAGACCCTCAACCTATTCCATTCAAGGAGGTAGTGGATGGCTACAACCAAGCAGCCCAATCTCCAGGGGGAAAGTTTTCACTCTAGCTAAAGTTGGGGTGATACCCCCCTCCAATGACTCACGCCGTGACGGCAGCAGGTGCAGCTGGCATCGACTATCCACAGCCACAGAGAACAGGGCAGTTTCATGGGACCCAAGGAGCTCTGGACCACGACCCTTCTCAGGTAGAAAGGCCACATCTGTTACTACAATGCCATGGGCCTCCCTCACATAGTAGAGGCACTAGGGCAGAAAGAAAACCAGTGATGAAAGGCCTAGTTGGGAACCCTTCTGGAAAATATGCTCCCCACCCCAACCTCTACAAAGTGGGCCAGACTCCTCCTTGCACACTCGGGCTAGAGACAGGCCTACAGTCCTCCCACAGGGCTCTGCCAACCTCTGCCCATTACCTGGAGAGAGAAAGCTATGTAGATGGCAACAGAGCCAGTGACCGTGCCCAGGCCTAGGAAGGTGCCCGATTCACTGCAACAAACAATAAAGTGCTCGTTGTTCTGGAGGCTTGTGCAGTAACCCTCACTCACCAATATCAGTCCTTAGGCAGGACTCCTTTCCAAGCTCCCCCAGGAACCCGCTATCCAGCCAAGCCAGCATTGTCTCACACCTGACGTTGAGGCAGGAGATGACTTCATGACCACAGGGCTTGGTCCGAAGGGGCAAGAAGGTGGAGCCATCCCAGGCTGTGAGGTAGCACGGTGGGGGCTGGCGCAGGCGCTTGTGGGGAATCTGTACTGTGAAGAGTCGTAGCCCAGCAGGCTGGTCTGGAACCCGCCCAAACCTGGGGGCCGGGTGAGGGGCTGTTCAGCTCCTGGGGCCTCCCCAACCCGCCTCAGAGGTTTGTGCCCCCCTGCACCCTGGTCAGTCCTGGGGTAACATCCAAAAAGGCCACAATCCTCCCCAGCTCCCCACTACTGCAGCTGGGCTGTGCCTCTTTAGCCACCCGCCAGGGTCTTCACACCTGCAGGCCTGGTAGCGGTAAGGAGTGTTAGAAAAGGCGGGTCCATTCTCTTGCCAGTGCAGCTGTACCACTAGCTGATCCTTCTGCCACACACAGGCCTTAAGGTCCCGGCCCACAGTTACCAACTGGTCAGGAATAAAGATTCCAAGGATGGACTGTTAGGGGATCTACTTACTGGGGAAGCAGCATCACCACCCTCCTTCTCCTCTCTCCACCTCACCTTGCCATCAGGCCCCAAAGCCAGGTCTTCGATCTCCCCTTCGTGGGCTTTGAACTCCAGAACTTTCTCCAGATGGGGTACCTACAACCAACCCACCACCACAGTTAGCCCAGGTCCACAGTAAGAGCACTAAGATCCCCACCTTTCTTCTCTTCTAACAGCCACTCAGTGCAAGCTTCACTCACAAGTTTCCCAGCACCCACGTTCAGTTTCTCACAATTTTGGTCTTGCTGCTACTAACTCTTATTCTCCCTAATCCCCCAAGATCACACCTTCCAGACACGAATGTGGCCATCCGTCCCTCCAGTGGCAAGCAGGGTATTATCGCGGTTGAAGCGCACAACTTTCTGCAGTAGATCGGGGCCGAAGTCTGTCTGTACCGCCTGCAAATTCTCTACCCTGAGTTCTATCCCCTCACGCTGGGTTTCAGCTCCAGATTTCTTCTCTGCTGCAGCTGCCCCCTTCCTTTGTCGAGGCCCCTGCTCCTTTGAGCCTGTAAGACAAACAGCTTGCCAGGTTCTGGGCTTCTACATACTACTTTTAGTCTGCTACCACATCCCCACTTCCAGCCTTACTTCTATAGACAGACCAAGATGACAGTGACCTTACTCATTTAACCCTTTTCCCAAAGGACCAGAGGCAGCTCCTCACCTGTCTTCTCTGCCTTGTTGTTACCCTTCTGCTGATGGACCTGGAAGCGCAGGAGCTGACAGTGGGCATCCTGCCCTGCAGCAAGGATGTCACCAGCCAGGGCCAAGTTCATGGTGGCCCGAGTCTCTGTGTCATGCGAGTGTAGTAAGGAGGCACTCAGGCGCCCATTAATCTGCTCTAGCTGCAGAAAGTGCTGTGGTAGAGGGAACGAGGAAGAGCTAGGTTCAGGGGTGCCCAGAGAGCACGTCAAGGGAAACTTTCATCCCATAATCTGATGCCTTATCTCTCTGTTTACTGCACTTTCTAGCTCACAAGGCGTTGTCCAGTCTTTTTTCTCTTATTTGGGCCTCGCGAATCTGTATAGCAGGCAAGACTGGGATTATTACCTTCATTTTACAGAACAGAGCGAGGCTCAGAAGAGTAAAGGAACCTAGCCTGAAGACTAAATGCATCACTCTTGCTGCTGCTAGGGGGCAGACAAGGCTATGCAGCTCCCCAAGTGAAGGCCAGGATGAGACCCCTGGAACTCATGTGTTCCCGTCAGAGCTATGCAGCTCTGTATAGAAGTTTTCACTATACCTGAAAAGTCCCTCAACCGCCCGCTAAGTTCTTGGCTGAAATCCGCGCCTGGGCGCTGGGAATGTCGGGTTTTCCCACCGGAAGTGGGCAAAGCCCGAATCTGGGGTGCTGCCCGCCTCCACGACTCCCGGCCACCTTGGAATCGCCCTCAGCCCGCGCCATGAGCCAGCCCCCGTGGCTCTGTGCTCTCACCACGCCATTCTTTATGCCTGTCTTGGCGGCACCTCCTCCGCCTGCGGCGATAAGCAGCCCTGCGCTGGGGTCGACCTGAAGCGCGTACAACGGGAACGGAGCCCGGTACAGCTCTGGAGCCCGGCGCCGGCCCATCCCGCCCGCCGCGCGTTCACTGCCCGCTCCGTGGCACCCAGGACATGCCGCGTCCAGCCTTCTACTACTGCCCCGGCAACTGTTAAACTTGATCCCGTCGCCGCCGGGAGCACTCCCGACTCCTCTCACACCCGCGGGATTGCCAAAAGCTCAAACCACCCGCAGGCAGCCGTATCACCGCCCGGGTCCAAGTCCGACGCGCAGACACGCAGTGCGCACGCGCACCTGTCCCGCGGCCCGCTTCGCGCAAGCGCAGAACCGCTGACACGCGTCAGCACTAGCGACCGCGGGCCCCGGAACCCCGGGGCTGGGATGCGGTTCTCCGCCCCGCCCCGTAGGGCTCCGCCATCTTTGTGCGGGGCATGGGAGGCGGCGGAGGTAGAGCTGACAGAGGTTGATAAAGGTCAATAAGCCTTTAATAAGGAAATCCTCGAATTAGGACTGGCCCTACTTCAGGAGTGATAGGCCGACTCATACAAGCGCAGACTTTACTTTTACCCCAGAGAGGAAGTGATTTGTCCAAGAGCACACACCAGAAGTCTCTTGCCTCTTAACGGAGGAAGAATGTACTTGAAAAGAGACCTGGCTTAAAATCCCCGATCCACCGCTTCCTAGTCTGGGGAAACCACTATCAACGTTAACAAAACACTTATGCTTCACGGTTGGCAGAGGTGGCAGTCGGCGATTCCCTTTCTTGCAGGAGTGTTGTGGGTAGGGGCTGCTCCCCGCTGCCGGGCTCAGATGGAGGCAATTTGGTTTCTGGGATAGGTGTCCTCTGTGCCTGACATCCCATCCCACCCTCCTCAGGGGGCCTTCGGGTTTCTGATCTGTGTGAGGACCTCGGTAATCTCCTGCGAGTGGGCACTAGGGATGCCCTTCCTTGCAAGGAGACACCCGCTACTGCATCCTCCCTAACCTGAGGTGCACCCAGAGGAAAGGGCCCAGTAGTTTCATCTTTGCAGATACCAGTATCTGTCCCACAGAGTTGAATTAAATGAGTGAAGGTTGTGGAGGCGGGGTAGTGGACGGGGCGCTGCCTCGCTGGGTCAGCCCCCCCACCCCCAAATTAAAAAAAAAAAAGTAAATAGTTAAGGGCCTGGCTGAGTCCTCTTTGCATCTCAGGTACTCAGAACTTGCGAGTGCCTTGTCCTCCTTGGATACGTGGCACCTGCTGTCCCTGGCCTCTCTGCTTCCTCTGGCACACACCCCTAGGGGCCTTTTTGGGGACTGGCCCCCCATTCTGTGTGCTCAGCAGGACATGAACACAAGTTTCACCGGGTCAGGCTTTATTGGATACACCGAAGGCCCTTCAGCCAGGAGAGAGAAGACTCCACAAGGGGCTCCCAGGGTTCAGGGCAGGAGAGCACACTTGACCTCCGGCCAGCCAGCCCTTCAGGGTGTCTCGGGGGCTCCCGGAGATCTGGGGCTTGATGGGGAGAGTGGGGTTTGGAGGAGATGTTCCAGGCAGCCTCCGTGGCTCTGGAACTAGGATGGTGATTTTCGGAGAATGAGCTCTGGAGAGGTAGACCTCTTTAGGGCAGGGGAAGGTCTGCGCTTCTGAGAGGCAGTGGCCTGTTTTGGTGCCTGAGGTAGAGGCCTGGAACATCTGGTGGAGTTTGGTGATTGAGGACCTGCAGACCGGAGGCTCCCGGTCTGGGAGGGTGTGCCTGGGGTTGGATCTGCCCGGGCCCGAGCCACTGGGTCTTGAGCTGCTGGAGCCCGAGATGTCCTCGATTGATACCCACGGGCCCGAGGAGCCTCGCCCTGAGGCCCTGCTTCCTCTGGCCTTCTTTCTGGCAATAGATGCAAGGCCCTGGCCTGGCCCCGAGGCAGGCGAAGGCCGAAGCCAATGCCTATGCGGAGTGGCCTGGATTCCTGGCCCTGCCCACAGGGCAGTAGTTGGGGGAAGGCAAGCAGCCGGGGTCCAGTCTTGTACCTGGGGATGGGGCAAGAGGGGCTGCGGGGCTGGAGGCACACCAGGCATATAGGATACTCCACGACCGGGGCCTGGCCAGTTGTGCCTAGCCACAGGCGCTGCAAAAGCAGTAGCCGCAGGTCGTGTGCGATTCGGCGGTGCCCTACATGGGCCACCAGGGCCTGGGCCAGGGCCCCCGGGTCCCTGAACTCCGCAGGATCCCTCTCGCTTGCCACGCACCCTCCCAACACCCCAGGGGACCCGGTGTCCCTGTACTGATGCCAGTGCCATGTCTGGCTGTTAGAGTGGACTCTATGAGAAGGTAGGCTGGGGCTTGGAGAAGTGAGCGTGGAGCTAGGTAGGTCTTCGGGGTGGGATGGGGACTGGCAAGGTGAGTAGGGGAGGGGGGAGTTCTGAGGGTGAGAGGGAGAAGAGGAGATGGTGAGAGGAGGAGAGGGGTGACGTTGGTGGTGGTGTTGCTGGAGGTGTTTGGAGGGAGAGGAGGAACGTTGAAGGGAGTAAGAGAGGAAGTTCTGGTGATAGAAAGTGTGGGAACTTGGAAAAGAGGAAAAATAGGGATGTGTAGCAAAGTCAGAATTTGAATCAGATGAGTCTAATTGGAAGCCCGGAGAGCAGGACCGTGGAGGAGGGGTGAAGGGGAGATGGGATTGAGGGGAAGAAGAGAAAGGTACGCAGGAGGGAGGAGGCAGTTGCTGGGGAAAGAGAGGCTGTAGGTTGGGGGAAGAGGAGTCTACAAGTTGTGAGAGGCCCTGAGGGGGGCACCCAGGAGGCACTGCGTTCTGTAGCAGCACCTGGTCCTTGTTTCGAGGCAACATTGCCTTGAATCCAAAAGGGACGGGGGTGACAAGACCAGGGTTCAGGACCTAGCAGAGTCAGGACCAGTATCTCTGAGGCCAGCTGCGTCTGAGAAATCAAGGCCACTTCTGTGCACAGGGCAGCTCCAGCCTGGTGTTGGTGGCAGGCCAAGGAGACATCCAGCCTTCTAGCACCGGGCTGTCTGGGTGCTTAGGCAGGAGTGTGGGCCTAAGCTTGTCTTCTCACTTCTTCGCAGTTAGCCATTGAGGAGCGACGTGTGGGGATGGAGAATCAGAGCTGCCTCCTGGGAGCTGAGGGGCAGCCGCGATTATCTGGGTGGGGCAGGGAGGGAGACAGAACCCATGGGACCTGTCGAGAAAAGAGAGAGCCCAAATATTGGGAGAATCGTTCCATTTCCGGTTCTGCCTCATGCACCCAGTTCCAGGCTGAACTCAACAAGAACCTAAATCCATGTCGCCTATGGGGTCAGAAGAGTTGGCAAAATGCTCCAGGGAAGATGAGAAGTGAGGAAGAGAGGAATAGGGGGTAGGATGGAGTTGGGGAGGGGTGTGGGGCATGAGGGCTGAGATGGGAACAGGAATCGAGGGTGTTCTGGTGCTGGGACCTCTTACCAACGAGGACTCCTCTCGGCCGTTTTCACAGGCACTTTGGTGAAGAGGGGACCTGGAGAGAGAGAGGAGCAGAGTCACCAAACGGTGAACACACCTCACTCTGCCCCAAGCATCTGTCACCCTGAACTCACTCTGACCCAGATCTCTGTCTGAGCCTGGCCCTCAATCCTCTGGTACAGGGTTTTGTCCTCCTAATCCTGACTCAGGGATTCTGCGAACATCCTGGTTTCCTGCCACTCTGGTCCCTCTGACCCCTTGTCACCCCTAATGCTAACGTCCTCTAGCTCAGCCTGGCCCTGACTGAGATGACTTATCATACCCAGCAGCAGCAGAAGTGGGGCCAGCTGGTAAAAGCCTCTGGAAGACTGGGACTTTATCTAAGGGGCGGCGACCCTTGCGCCGCCCCCAGTGGGAGCTGAGGGCCCCATTCCCTGAGTGCACTTCTCTCTGGCATCGAGTGAGTGCCTGTGTCACAAAGGGCAGATGCTGACATCATAGAATCTCCTCAAGGCTCTGAGACCTTCTTTCAGAGATCATCCAAAAGTTGACCTGTGACAAAACTGAAGCAGACAAAATTCTGTAGTGCACTCAGTTTCCCCTTCAGGCCCTGGCCCCACCTCTACTCTCTGCCCATATATTTCACAGGTGCTACCACCTCCTCCCTCGGTTGTTCCCCCGAGCCTGTCTGGGCTGAGCTCGTGCTCCATACCGTTTTCTCCCTTGAAATATACTTATTTTATGTTTTTTTGTTTGTTTGTTTTTTTGTTTTTTGAGACAGTGTCTCACTCTTTTGCCCAGGCTAGAGTGCTATGGCATTAGCCTAGCTCACAGCAACCTCAAACTCCTGGGCTCAAGCGATTCTTCTGCCTCAGCCTCCCAAGTAGCTGGGACTACAGGCATGCACCAACATGCCCGGCTAATTTTTTCTATATATTTTTCGTTGTCCGATTAATTTCTTTCTATTTTTAGTAGAGACGGGGTCTCGCTGTTGCTCAGGCTGGTCTCGAACTTCTGAGCTCAAACAATCCGCCCGCCTCGGCCTCCCAGAGTGCTAGGATTACAGGCGTGAGCCACCGCGTCCGGCCTTATTTTATGTTTTAATAACTATTTTCTTAACGACTTTATTGAGATATAATTCACATGCCATACAATCCACCCATTTAAAGTGTGCAATTCAGTGTGTTCCAGTATATCTAGAGTTGTACGATCATCTCCACAATCTAATTTTAGAACATTTTTGTCCCCTCCCAGAAGAAATCCTATTTCTAAAGATTTGTATATTCTAGACATTTCATACAAGTGGAATCATACAACATGTGGCCTTTTGTATCCTGACATCAATCACTGAGCATGTTTGCAGCGTTCATTCGTGTTGTAGTGTGTATCATTACTTTATTCCTTTTTATTATAATTATTATTAATTTTATTTATTCCTTATTATTTATAATATTCCTTTGTAGCTATACCATGTGTTTTTGTCCATTCATTAATTGATGGACATTTTTGTTCTTTCTACCTGCTGGTAATTATGAATAATGCTGCTATGAGCATTGTTGCACAAGTTTTGTGTGGACATATGTTTTCGTTTATCTTGAGTAAATACCTAAGAGTAGAATTACTGAGTTACAAGAGAAATTTATATTTAACATTTTGAGGAACTACTAAACTGTCTTCTAAATTGGCTATACCAATTTTCAATCCCACCAGCAAGATATAAGGGTTCCAACTTTTCCTTATATTCACCAAAACATGTGTTGCTTGTCTTTCTGATTTTAGCAATCCTAGTGGATGTAAATGGTGTAATATTGTGGTTTTGATTTACATTTTCCTAATGACCAATGATGTTGAACATCTTTTCACATGCTTATGGGAGATTTGTTTATCCTCTTTGGAGAAGTATCTATTTACATCTTTGGCCCATCTTTTAATTAGGTTCTTTTGTCTTCTTATTATTGAATTATAAGAATTATTATATATTCTGAATACAAGTCCCTTATAATATATGTAATTTGCAAACATTTTCTCTGATTCTGGAAGTTGTCTTTTTACTTTCTTGATGGTCTCCTTCGATGCACAAAAGTTTTCAAGTTTGATAAAGTCCAATTTATCTATTTTGTCTCTTTCTTGCTTTTCGTGTCTTATCTAAGAAACCATTGTCTAACCCAAAGTCAAAAAGATTTGCTCCATGTTTTCTTCTAAGACTTTCATAGTTTTAGCTTTTACATTTATGTCTATGATCCATTTTGAGTTAATTTTTGCATATGGTGAGAGGTAGGGGTTCAATTTCATTCTTTCTTTCTTTCCTTCTTTCTTTCATGGGTCCAAGAAACAAGAGATATCAATTTCATTCTTTCACATGTGAATATTCAGTTGTCCCAACACTATTTGTTGAAAAGACTACACTTTCCACATTGAATTGTCTTGGCTTCTTCAAAAATAGGTTGCCTAGTGTATTAGTTTCCTGTTGCTCCCATAACAAATTTCTTCATACTTATGGCTTAAAACAACACAAACTTACTATTTTACAATTCTGTAGATTACAAGTTCAACCTGGGTCTCAAACTGGGCTAAAATCAAGATGTCAGCAGGGCTGCATTCCTTTCTGGAGACTCTAAGAGAGAATCTATTTCCTTGCCTCTTCTATCTTCTGGAGGTTACTCACATTCCTTGGTTTGTGGTCCTCCTCGTACATCTTGAAAGCCAGCATCCTTGTATCTCTATGACCATTCCATTATAGTCAGATCTCCTCTGATTCAAAACTTCTGTGCCTCCCTCTTCAGTTTTTAAGGATCTTTGTGTTACATTGAGCCTAGCCAGATAATCTCCATTTTAAAGTCAGCTGATTAGCAACCTTGATTTATCCTTCCCATGCATCCTAACATAGTCACAAGTTCCAAGGAGTAGAATATGCACATTTTGGGGATGGGGGAAAGAGAAAGTTAATTCTGTCTACCAAAACCATAAATATAAGGGCTTATTTCTGGGCTTTCAATGTGATTCCACTGATCTTTATACCTATCCTATGCCAGTACCTCACTGTCTTAATTATTGTAGCTTTGTAGTTTTAAATTTTGAAATTGGGAAATGCGAGTCCTCCAACTTTGCTCTTCTCTTTCAAGATTGTTTTGGCTAGTCTGGGTCCCTTGCATTTCTATATGAATTTTAGGATCAGCATGTCAATTTCTGCAAAACAAGCAAACGAACAAACAAACCCCACTCGGATTTTGGTAGGGATTACGTTGAATCTGCATATCTTTTTGGGAGTCTTGGTATCAGAACAGTAAGTCTTCTAATCTGTGAACATGGGATGTCTTTCCATTTCTCTGAGAGGGAGCCAGTAGCATTTTTATTATGGACTATTTTAAACAAATACAAAAGTAAAGTTCATAATAAAATAAACCTCCATGTGCCTGTCGCCCAGCTTCAACAATGACCAATCGTGGACAATTTTTCTCTACATCTCCACCTACTTTTCTTGTGGATCATTTCCAAACAAATCCCAGCCATCACACCATTTCACCCATGAATATTTCAGGATGTATCTCTCAAAATTACTTCGTTTATTTTAAACCATAACCACAATTCTTCCACACTAAAATAAATATAAACTTCTAGTCAATGTTCAGATATCCCTTATTGTCTTATAAATGTTTTACCAATTTGTTTGAATCAAGAGCCAGATATGCCCCATACATTGTGAATCCTTCATAGATGGCTTAAATTTCCTTTAATCGTTAAGTGCCAACTCAATCTTTTTCCTTGGAGCTACTCTGTGGAAGGACTGGCTCGTTTGTCCTTGCACAGTTTCCCACAGTCTACATCACCATATTCTCATTTCTCCTCTTCCTTATAATTCCTATAATTTGGTAGTTATCTCTCGTAAGTAGATTCTGAAGACTATTTTGCTTTTTAAAATAATTCTATTATTAAAAATTTCAAACATAGGCCTGGGTGCCCCGTGTGCACCAGCGGCGAGCTCGCTGGGCAGCGATTGTCCTTGGGTGTGTTTGTGGTGTGGGGTTGGGGGAGGAGTGGCGGTGGGCTAGGTAAGGGGTAGGGAGAGATCTGGAGCTGGACAGATCTAAGGTTTGGAGGAAGAGTTTATGCTTCGGACCCGATCCGCCTGAGGACAGGGGAAAGAAAGACCCTTCTGCCTTGTAAAGAAAATCTTAAAGAAAAAAAGAAGACCAAAAAGAAAATTTTCAAGAAAAAGAACAAATAAGAAAGGCCAAAGACATTAATTAACATGTAAAATGTTATGATAAAAAAATAATTTCAAACATACACAAAAGTAGAGATAAAAGTATAATCTCCATGTACATATCACTAGCTTCAAAAATTACTAAATTGTAGCCCGTCGTGTTTCATCTGTATTTCACTCAGATTATTCTGAAACAGATTCAAGACATCAGATATCATCTGCAAATAGTTCTGTAAATAGCTCTAAAGATTGTCTTTTAAAGAAATAAAATCACAGTAGCATAATTACAACAAAATTTATAATTCTTTAAAATTAAATATTTAGTCACTGATCACATTATTGCAATTGCTTTAAAATTGTTCTCCAGTTGTTCAGTTGAGTTAGGTTCAAGGTTTCATAACATGTAATTACCTGTTAGATAGAAATTTTAGGAATTGCATTTAAAAACATTTTTTTAATCATGCAAAATATTTACATGAGGCCATGATTAAATGTACAGAAGAAGGTATCTATATCCACTAATTTCCATTCTAGAATCTGTCTCTTTCAGAGGTAATTTGTTTTTGATTTTCTGGTTTCTTTTCCGCACTGCAGAGACCATCCCCACCCTCCCTATAACTGATTACTCTGGACTTTTCCCAGGTCTCTCCCTCCTCCGCCTCCTTTCCTGAGAACTCACTGCGCACCTGCCAGCTGGCATCTTCCATCTATGACATTCTAACAGCCTGGTGGAACCCCCACCTCTGCACGCTGAGACCCACCTCAGGCTGCCCAAACAGATATCACACAGCCCCTGTCTCCCAGACCCTGGAGCCTGCACCTCCAACGACCAGAGCCCCAAGCCCCCTTGCCCTGCCCCCAGCAACACCTCCTGGTGTCTTTCCATTTCTTCAGGTTTTCAGTGCACAAATCTTGAACTTCTTTTGTTAATTTTTTTTTTTGTTGAGACAGGGACTCGCTCTGTTGCCAGACTAGGTGCAGTGGCATCATCATAGCTCACTGCAACCTCAAACTCCTGGGCTCAAGCGATCCTTCTGCCCCAGCCTCCCCAGTAGCAGGGCCTACAAGTGTGCGCCACCATGCCCAGCTGATTTTTTCTATTTTTTTTTTTTTTTTAGTTGCCCAGCCAATTTCTTTCTATTTTTAGTAGAGACACGGTCTCACTCTTGCTGAGGCTGATCTCGAACTCCTGACCTCAAGCGATCCTCCTTCCTCGGCCTCCCAGAGTGCTAGGATTACAGGTGTGAGCCATCATGCCTGGCTGAGATCAATTGTTTTTAATATTTAGCTCCCACATATGAGTGAGAACATGCAAGATTTGTCTTTGTGTGCTTGGCTTATTTCCCTTAACATAATGTTCTCCAGTTCCATCCATGTTGTTGCAAATAGCAGGATTTCATTCTTTTTGTGGCTGTATCACATTCCATTGTGTATATGTACTACAAGTTCTTTATCCATTCATCCATTGATGAACACTAAAGTTAATTCCAAATCTTGGCTATTGTGAATAGTGCTGCAATAATCCTGCTTGGCCTCACTTCGTCTTCACACCTCTGTGGACAACCAGTCCCACCCAGATGGGACCTGTACAGGCTCCTTCCTTATCCTGCGATAGTGGAGGCTGATGGTATTGTGCTTAAAAGGAAACCAGAAGAGGAAAACCTGCCATGAGTTCTAGAGGTCACAGTGGAAGCCATGAGGCCAAACTTCCATGAGCTGGACCAGTTACTGGGATCCTACCTATGTCATGCTCTCATGAAGTAGATAACTCTGACCAACTTCAGAAGAGGATGTGTGGTAGGGAAGCTGTGCTTTCACTGATCTACTGCCTGTGTTCTCTATGAAGCCCACTCAGGACCACGGTGGCAGAACCTACTCTGCTGTGTCCATGGCCCAGATGGTGGAGATGAAGCTCAAGGCAATCTTACAGAGAGAACTTTCTCAAAGAGCACTTCACAGAGCTGCCCACACACATGCATCCAGGTGATACTATACCAGCAGAGATAGCCAGGCACAGCAAGGACATGAGCTATGCCCTAAAGAGGATTCTCAGCATGCAGAGCCCTAGCAGCCTTCAAGATAAGCTCGCTGAGTCCCAGTCTGCCTTCTCTGCTGCCTGTAGGGAACTCGTACAATACATTGGAACATTGGGAAATGCCTCCCACACCGCTTGGCATGGGAAGCACACCCCTGTACATCAGTCCCACCCTATCCTGGTTCACTTAGGGCTTTGTGTACACTGTTTTTCACTGTATAAGTTTTCCTTCCTGCTCTGGCATCTCTGCCATGAACACAACCTGATCTGAAAGGGTGAGAAGTCTCAGGTTCACCTGATCATGACTTTGCAGTCCTTCGAAGGACTGCGCCCTCATGGTAGAGGAGCTCCCTGAGGGTGTCCGCGCCACCTCACTCTGGGAGTGCATGTGGGTATAAGATCTCTTTCCACATAGCTGCAGGTGTGGGTTTAATGCTTTCTTCCTTCCTACTCTGTGTCCTACCAAGGCAGTGGTTCCTACGAGGCTACAAAAAGTTGAAGCCCGAGGCCAGACATGGTGGCTCACGAGTGTAATCCTAGCACTTTGGGAGGCCAAAGCAAGAGGATTGCTTGAGTCCAGGATTGCTTGAGTCCAGCCTGAGAAACATAGCAAGACCCCATCTCTACAAAAATTAGAAAAAATTATCCAGATGTGGAGGCATGTACCTGTAGTCCCATCTACTCAGGAGACTGAGGCAGGAGGATCACTTGAGCCCAGAAGTTTGAGGTTGCAGTGAGCTATAATAATGCCCAGGCAACAAAGAAAGACCCTGTCTCAAAAAGAAAAATAGGAAAAGTTGAAGCCCGAGCTTCCTCCTTCCCTGATAGGTGAGTTCCTGCAGAGGGAAAGAGGCCATACCCGTTAGCCATCAGGTAAGGGCTTTCATGAGTTCCCTTGTAAGTCTGGCCTTGACACTGACCTGATTAAATTTCAAATGGGTTCTGAATGGAAGCTTCTAGGAAAGGCCTGCCTTAGCTTTCTCAGAAAGAGAAAACTGAAAGCTTAAGCCTCCTGAACCTGCCACTCATTCCATGGGCCACCTCTTGTCTCACAGGACGGTACAGTGCAAGAAACTCTGGACTCCCCAATCAGACCCCTAGTGGTGGTGGAATTTTCTGCAGGTGGCTTTTTTTTTTTTTTTGAGACAGAGGCTCACTCTGTTGCCCTGGGTAGAGTGAGTTCCATGGCGTCAGCCTAGCTCACAGCAACCTCAAACTCCTGGGCTCAAGCGATCTACTGCCTCAGCCTCCCGAGTAGCTGGGACTACAGGCATGCGCCACCATGCCCGGCTAATTTTTTCTATATATATTTTTAGTTGTCCAGATAATTTCTTTCTATTTTTTCAGTAGAGACAGTGTCTCGCTCTTGGTCAGGCTGGTCTCGGACTCCTGAGCTCAAACGATCCACTCGCCTCGGCCTCCCAGAGTTCTAGGATTACAGGCGTGAGCCACCGCACCGCGCCTTGCAGGTGACTTTTTGAAACCGGTCTGAAGGTCTTGGGATGGATACCCCTGTTGACTGTTCACTCACTTAAAGGTTGACATCTGATGTCTTTGGAGTAGCTACATATACACAGTGATGCAAAAGACCATTCTGTTATGTCTGAAAAAGATGACAGAATGTTTTTATCCAATGTCTTTATCCAAATGCCAGTCTTCTGTCCTGAGGTCATGGTGGGCGTTCACAAGATAAGAGTGCTCTGATCCTAACCCTAAAGCTCTAACCCTAAAGGGGCTGGGCCTCCCATAGACA
>CAUYSK010082273.1:0-42314 GCA_963575035.1 Avahi laniger
ATTTTAAATTTCTTTTTAGGTGGATTACAACCCTCAGGAACTTCTTGGGAAAGCATGCATGGAGGCCAACTTTTCAAGAACTTGTAGGCTTAAACATGCCTTTATCCTACCTTCCCACTTAATTAGTAGTCTGGCTTGGTATAGAATTCTAGGTTGGAATGAACATTACTTCAGAATTTTTAAAGTCTTGCTCCATTGTTTTATAACATCCAGTGTTGCTGACAATTTGTTTATTGCCATTTATTTTTTTATTCCTCTGTATAAAGTTTTTTCCCCTCCTCTCTGGAAGCTTTAGGATCTCCGTGTCCCCGATGTTCTGAAAGCTCACCTTGGCGTGCCTGGTGTGGGTCTGTTTATACCCACTGTGTTTGGTGTGGTCCCTTTCAATCGGCAACTCATGCCCGTCAGTCTTGGCAAATGTTCCTGAAATATTCTTTGATGATTCCTTCCCCTCTATTTTTTCTGTTCTCTCTTTGGATTTTGGGCTTTCCTGACCAGTCCTCGGATTTTACCTTTCCTCTTACTTTTCATCTCTCCAGCTTTTACTTCACTCCATTTTCTGGGAGATTTCCTCTTTACCTTTCGGCGCTGTTGAGTTTTTCACTTCTGCTATCATATTGTTAATCTCTATAGCTCCTTTTGGTGCTCTGAGGGCTCCTTTTAGAAATTACAGCCTGCTGGGAGTGTAGATTCTGGGCAACTTGAATCTGTGCTTCCAGGTTGTAGTCCTCAAACTTGGCTCAAATAAACTATTTGTACTTTAAAAAAAAAGGAAAGAAAAAAGAAATTGCAACCTGCTCTTTTCACATGGATGCAGCATCTTTAATTGTTTACTTGAGGGTCTTAATGATCGAGAGTTTTGTTTTAGTTCTTGATACCTCCATAGTTTCTGTTTCCTTCTGTTCATTGGTTTTAGTCTTTGTCGTTTTTATTAGCCTCCTTCAGATGTATGGGGATCTATTGATATATACTGTTTTATTGAAAATGAGGCGCTACAAGCTATTCGGAATAGCTCAGCTTGTTAACTGGGCTTCTCTGTAGGGTGATCCGGCCAGACTGCTTCCCGGGGAACCCAGAACATCAGTATCTCTGGGTCTTTTATCTTGGGTTGACTGGACTTCCTCAGGGAAGAACCCTCCATCCACCAGATGGAGAGATCATGCACGTGGCTACCAGCGGAGGAATAAAGAGGGGGCCTGGTCTGCACGGCCACTTTTACTCAAGCCCCTGTGTTCAGCCTCCACCCTCAGTGTGACTGGGATCTTCGGTTCAGGGACTGTCTTATCTTCTCCAGAGAAGACACTTCTCTCTTCTGTGGGCTGCGCAGAAAGCAGTCACTTCCTGCTTGGTGTCAAGGAGGATCTGGGGCTCTAGTGGCTTCTCCCACTCTTAGCCCCACCTTTGCCCCCAGTTCTGGAGGTGACATGCTACCAATTCTTGAGCCTTTTCAGGATAAATCAGGTTTCTTCTTGTTTTTTCCTCACTGTTGGCTTAGGATTCTGCACTTTCAGGTCTGCTGAAGCAGTCAGCACTCTACTTTATGAAATGCTATATTGTTTTCTTTTCACTTTTATTTTTCCAAGTTTTATGCTTCTAAATTATTAAAAAAATTATAGTTTAAAAATGTTCTAAAAAACCCATTACAGTGGGGTTTAAGAAGGGAGCAAAGCTATCTTTAGTGGGAAGTCATGATTTCCCTATTACTTATTCATCGTTGCCACCAGAATGTGAACTTCACGGACCTGCGTGATTGGTACATGACAGAGAGTGAATTACTATAGGTTGTTAAGCCTCATAATGTCCTTGAGGGGGTAATAAATGATCCCCAAATCTGAAAAGTTAGATGACAAAGGTTTATTTCTTCTTCACCTCACATATCCATTGTGAGATGGCCGCAGCTCTGGCCCACGTCTTCTTAATTCCAGATGCAGGCTGAAGGAGAAGCCTCTATCTGTGACACACCAGCCTTGTGACAGTTTGAAAACGTGAGCCACATGATGAACGCTCTGCTCAGAAGTGGCCCACTCCCTCTGCTCGCGTGTCACTGGCCAAAGCAAATTCACATGGCCAGTGCTGCACCAGCGGGGCAGCAAGTCTAATGCTCCTTCAGGAGGAGCGGTGAATATTTTAGGAACAATGCAATCTAGCAAAGTAGGCACTGTCACCCCCATTTTACAGACAGAGAAGGCTAGGAAGTGGTGAGACTGGGAGTGAAGTCCACATCTTCCTGATTACAAAGCCTGTGCTTGTTCTAGGATGCTCACTGCCTCCTTGTACCTGCTTCCTCTTCTCTAGCCTGGTGGCTGCACAGGGGAGACAAAAAAGTGTGTGAGCCCCGGGACTGGCTTCACATAGCTCACTTACGGATGACAGACACACGGAAAAAACCTACCAACTGCCATTCGGTTTCAAGATGACAGCAAAGTTGTCCTTGGATATGCTTTAGAAATGCACCAGATTTGGTCATGCATGGTTTTAGTTCAACAATAATTCATCAAACACAGAGGGAGAGCCTGTTTTTATGTCCAACACTGTGACTACACTCCAGCGTTGGTATTCAACAATAGAACTTACCTTTGAGAAGTTCACAATTCAAATTCGTTTAAGATAATACCATTTTTTAAATCTTCATTTTATGAAATACAAAGTTGAAGCTTAGAAAAGTTAAATAACTTGCCCAAAGCCACACAGCTAGCTAGCAGGTGGGACCCGAAGCAGTCCAACATCTGAACATATGCTCTTAGCCTTTTGATACAGCTCTTGATTTTTTGGGGACATACAATTTACACACAATAAAATGCACAGATCTTCAGTGTTCAGTGTGATGAGTTTTGGCAACTTTATATATCCACTGCACCTATCACCCAAAGCAAGATCTAGAACATTACTCTTACACTGTAAGTTTCTTTGTGCCCTTTTCTGCTCAATGCCCCTGACCTCCCATCGCCCCCAAAGGCAACTGCTTTCTGATTTCTGTCACTGCAGATTTTGGCTATTCTGGAACTTCATTTTATGGGAACATACAGCAGGTAGTCTTCTGTCTCTGGCTTTTTTTTCTCTCCACAAAATGTGTTTTAGGACTCATCCATGTCGTTGTGGGTACCAGTCATTTTTTCCCTGTTATCGCGGAGCAGCATTCCAGGAATGAACACACCACATTTATCCAGGCTTCTGTTGGTGATTTAGGTTGTTTTCAGTTTTTTTATTTTTATGAATAAAACTGCTTTTAATATCCTTTTATAAGTCTTTGAGTGGATATATAGCTTCCTTTCTCTTGGGTAAACACCCCGGTGGGTCATAGGTAGGTGCTACGGTTTGACGGTTCGTCCCCACCAAACTCACGCTGAGACTCGGTCCTTGCTGTGGCCGTGCCGGCAGGTGGTGCTGTTAAGGGGTGATCAGTTTGCTAAGACGGGTTAATCGCTTTCTTGCAAGACTGTGGTTGCTGTGAAGTGAGGTTGCCTCCCGCGTTTGGTCTCTTTTGCGCGCGCCGTTTCCCCTTCTGCTTCTCCGCCACGTTGCGGTGCATCACGAGGCTCTCAGCAGATGCCGGCGCCGTGCTTCTCGGACTCTCCGGCGACCAGAATCGTAGCCAAATAAACTTCTTTTCTTAATAAATTACTCAGTCTCAGGTATTGAGTTATGGCGACACTGAATGGACCAAGATAATAAGTGCAAGTTTAACTTGTCAGAAACCGCCGGACGGTTCTCCCGCGCGGTGCTGCAGCCGCAGCCGCAGTGCGGAAGAGCTCGGCTGCTCTGCGTTTCCACCGTCGTCTGCTGCTGCCAGTGTTCTTATCTTGTCTGTTCCAGTAGGTGTGAAACGGTTTCGTGGTTTTGCAGTTTATATTTCTTTTGAAAGTTACTGTATAATAATCAGGTGGACTGTGCGTGTTATTGGGAAAACCAACCCTGATTCTGGGGTTAAGACAGACCTTCCATTACAGGGACTGTCAAGAGGCCCCTGGCTCTCTGTAATGACATACTTCATGCCACTTGCTATTTTGCATTTGCATTCCACCCATTAGTCATTTTACATGCCTTCTTTTCACACTTCGTTTGGTTGGATCTCAAAATAACTTGAGGGGGAGACGCAGTAAATCTACCTGCTGCCCAAGGAGTGTTTTCGTATGTGGCTTCCACAGGCAAAGCAGGGTGGAAATGTGCAGTCCTCGGCTCTCACAGATGGGGTGTTTTAAATATAAATATCATCTATTAAGATTCGTAAATCTATGGAAAGACAAGGTACAATTTTACTCAGTATCTTCTATGCACTTTGACAAGTTGCTGTCTCCGACTCTCACAACAGGGAGGAGAGCAGGGGTGGCCATCGCCGTTGTACAGCTGAGAGGGGAAGACCACAAGGAGGTGTGAACTAACCACGCAAGGTTACTCTGCTAAGAAAGGGGCAGTTCTGTGATTTGGACAGTTTCCTGTCTTGAAAGAATCCATATTCTTTCTCCAAAACTGCAGATGTCTTCATGCAAAAAACATTGGCACCTGAAGTTTAAAAAGAGTCCTCATCCTGGCCGAGTGCAGTGGCTCACGCCTGTAATCCTAGCACTCTGAGAGGCCAAGGCAGGAGGATTGCTTGGGGTCAGGAGCTTGAGACCAGCCTGAGTAAGAGCAAGACCCCGTCTCTACTAAAAATAAAAAATTAGCTGGATGTGGTGGCACAGGCCTATAGTCCCACTTACTCAGGAGGCTGAGGCAGGAGGATTGCTTGAGCCCAGGAGTTTGAGTTTGCAGTAAGCTATGATGACACCACTGCACTCTAGCCTGGGCAACAGAGCAAGATCCTGCCTCAAAAAAAAAAAAAAAAAAGCCCTTCTCCCTCCCTAAAAAGAAAACTCCTCACTATCTGACAGCATTGATATCATTTTTAAAAGCTACCCTGGGGATCTCTGAAGTGATTAGGTTACTGACTGACATTTCATAAAGGCCCCTAGTCATTTTTGTGGTATCTATAGAGATTTCTTACTTTAAAATGAGAATGGGCTCCAGGGTATAAACCAAAGCCCAAACACAGATCAAAGCCAGCAGAACAAACTTAAGACTCACAGAGCACAAAAACAAAAACAAAAACAAAAATGAAATCAAACCCCACAATTTGTTAAGGATTCCAGGTGGCTTCTGGAGGTTTTAAAGTTGAAAAAGAATCAATGTAACTGCTTCCTCAACAGCATTTACCCAGAGTGGTTAACAGAAGTCCCGTGTAACACCCTGGAAATTCACACCCAACTACCTTATTTGAAGCATGATCACCTAGGAACCCCCAGGTTTTGAAGACTTTTTGGCAGACAGTTAGGTTCAGGTAGCATCTGCCTGTTGCCCATATTCAGAAATTGTTTTGCAGCCTGGGCCCCCAGTGCTCAGGTCCTTCTGTGGAAGACGAGGGGTTCGCGCTGGCTGCTGGTGCCTCGGACGGCTCCCTCCATCCCTGCCAGGGCCCTGCCTTTCTCTGGTTGCATGACAGCCACCCCTTTGGCTTGAGAGGGTCTCCTGGCTCTGCATCTGCTCTTGTTTCTGATGTCCTTCCCCTCGTCTGACCTCCTGAGCAGCCGCTGTCATGGGGGCCCCCACTCCAGCCTGCCTGCCTTGGCCCTTCAGATGGGCTGAGTCCATGGGGTGAGCCTGGCTCTTGAGCCACTTTGGACAAGTTGCTGCCCTCTGAGATCGGTGCCACAAGGATTTACGCAGGGCCGGGAATGTGCCAGAAGCAGAGGTAGGTATAGGAAGAGGAATAAGACAAGGTTCCTGACTGGGAGTTTAGTGGGACAGATGTGCCGACGGATGAACACGGCACGGTGCGTGGGGAATGCAAACCACCCTTACGTGTGCTTTCAGGTAGTGGCTTTGGTCTGGGCAGGTGTCCCCTGCTGCAGGGGACAAGGGAAGACCAAGTCCGGGCAAAGCCTGGGTTGGGCTCAGCTGGCGACCAGCCCCAGGAGGTGCTTCTCCTGCTCTCGCAGAAGCAAGGGCAGAGGCTCTGATCCGAGGGACTCTGTCACCTTGAAGCCCCTCTGCCCCAGCTTCTCTCTCACCTCCAGGCTAGGAGAGTAGAACCAGCACGTAGAGCTCCTTCCTGTGGCGCTGAGGGGCACACACCATCGTCTCAGATGAGGCCCCCGGGCAGCAGAGGAGGGCCAGACTCTGCCACGAGTCTCCCCTTGGCGTCCCTCCAGCCTGAGGTCCACTCCTCTGCCTCTAACCCCCACACACCTCTGGGGACAAGCCCTGTGTCTCTTTCAACCCTGTATCCCTTCCTTGACCTGGACCCTGCAGGATGACATTCACAGAGCGCTTACCACCTGCCAGGCACTGTGCCCCCTCATGTTGTCCTCACAACACCCCCAGGACGGCAGTCCTGTCACCTCCTTTTTACATATGAGGAACCGAGTCACACAGAGGTTAAGTGACTTGTCTGGATCAGCAGTCAAAAGGGGAACCAGGATTCAAATCCACATAGGCCGGCTGCCCTTAACCACTCGGCCGGGCCGCCTGCAAAGCAAGCTGCCCACAGAAATCTAGCAAATGAAAGAGAATGAAGAATGGGTCAGACAAACGTGATGGGGAACAAGACTGGCCTTCTTGGGCCAGCCCTTGAAATTTAGGGTCCACATAGGGGTTCAAAGGATTAAGGCGCAGCTGCCTGGAAATCAGAGCCCTCAGGCAGTCCAGCCCAACTTAATTTTATCCCCAAAGATATTTCTGCCAGCCAAGTCCACTCACTGTAGAAAAAGTGCAAACTACACTTTACTTACAGGCCTTGACAGTGCTGAACACCTCTCAACTGCAGTTAATCACTCTTAACTTATCTCAAAACTAAATCCATACCCTTCTTGATGCTGGTTATAGCATGCTTAACAATTCCATTAGTTTTAAAAGTCAAGCGCGCTGATGTTACAGGAAATAGAATCCATCAGAGGTTCTCAGCAGCACGTCACCGTGACCAAGATGATAAATCCCCCTGTCTTCTAAAACCTAAGCCCACTCTATTTCTCAATCCTGTCGTGGCCGTTTCCAACATTCTGATTATACCCTTGTGACAGGGCAATGATAAAACTGTCCCAGTGGGCCACACGTACACAAACACACATGCACATGTAAATGTAAACACACACATACTCACATATGTACATCCACAGGCATGCCCAGGGCGGCACCAGTTGGGCAATCCCACTTTTCAGATGCCCAGCAGCCCTACACAAATAAACAGCATGCCATTCCACACTCCCACTTAATGTTTCTGCCTGGCTCTGCCTACTTCCCAGAAGTACGTAATAGTAAAAACTAGAATAAGCAGCAGCTCTCTGGGCAGAGCCCGTCTTCAGCCTGCGTCAGCAACGTCCTGGTCTGAGATCCCTTGTCACGACTCACTCCTGCTCGGGCTCCAGTTCACAGATGAGCTGCAGGAACAGCCACTCTGAATTCATTTTGTACCTTTTATCTCAAAATCCACATTACTCCCCTCAGGGCCAGGACTAGGACGGGGCAAGCCAGGCACTCAGGAAACAAAACGTAAGGAGGTGCCCACTCTCAGAGGCTGGCCTTGTACTCGCCTGACCCTGAGAGTGGCGCCTCCTTAAATTTTGCACCCTGGACACTTCACCTCACCGCAGTCCTGGCCCTGATTCTCCTCCTCTGGCTAGACGCATGGCATCTCAGGAACATTTATGGAATGATGTCCAGCCTCATTCTCACCAACCTACCTGTGGTTCCGTATGGTTCAGAGCACAGGCTCTGAGTTCTGAGCTTGCTCTGTTCCTTACAAGCTGTGTGATGTTAGGCTAGTTCCATAGCCTCTCTGAACCTTCTGGTTTCTCATTAGTAAAGGAAGATACTTTCCACTTCCTCTGCAAGGTTGCAAAAAGGATTAGCTGAGATTGTGTAGGTGACTTGCTAAGCACAGGACTTAGCATTCAGAGTGTGTGCCCGTGGTAGGAAGCACTGAACCAATAAACAGTGTTAGTTATCGTCATCATTGCTGATGGTGCTGGTGACATCCTGATTCACCAGGATGTCTTGACATTGCAGGGTCAAGACATAAGATCTAGAAAGTGACCTTTCAATGGCTTTATTAAAAACACCTTAGCAGGCCGGGCGCGGTGGCTCACACCTGTAATCCTAGCTCTCTGGGAGGCCGAGGCGGGCGGATTGTTTGAACTCAGGAGTTCGAAACCAGCCTGAGCAAGAGCGAGACCCCATTTCTACTAAAATTAGAAAGAAATTAATTGGACAACTAAAAATATATAGAAAAAATTAGCCGGGCATGGTGGCGCATGCCTGTAGTCCCAGCTACTTGGGAGGCTGAGGCAGGAGGATCGCTTGAGCCCAGGAATTTGAGGTTGCTGTGAGCTAAGATGACGCCACGGCACTCTAGCCCGGACAACACAGTGAGACTCTGTCTCAAAACAAACAAACAAACAAACAAACAAAAAAAACCAATTGTGATTTCAGATTGCTGTTTACATTAAAGCACCGATTTATGGTTAATATTTTACTATTTGGTTTTGCAGATGACAATACCTGTTACCTTGGATGCATTCTTGGGGACACCTCGAGCCTGACCCTGGCTGTAAGTGTATGTCCTGACCACGTCTGCAATCTAGGCCACTGGTAATGCCAGGAATTTTCCTAATGATTTTTTTTCTTTTCTTTTTTTTTTTCTGATCATCTTATAGTTGGGCAGTTTTCTTAATTTGTCTCTGCATTAATCTCCATATCTGGAAACTGACAAAAATTCACAATAATAACAGAAGAATATAATAAGTTTTATTATTATTTAGATATTTATTTTGTCATTTTGAATTGGAAATACTGAAAACTGAAATTAAACATATGTAAAATAATGAGTATGACTCACGTTTTTTATTTCAGAAAAATATGGTATTTAATATTCTATTTATTACATGCTTAAGATATTTATGAAAATACCCCACAAGATTAATGACAAGTTTTAATATGATAACTGACCCCCAACAAATATATCCTTATTTGTCCTTATCTTTGGAAGTCTAAAGGTTATCACTGAACATTGGGAGTATGTCTTTTTTTTCAGGTATGCCCATTCTGAAATTGTTACAAATTTGTTTTGAGACCAGGAGTTCCAGCCTGGGCAACAGAGTGAGACCCTCCCTCTCTCTCTCTCTTTCTCTCTCTCTCTCTCTCTATATATATATATGTATACACACACACACACACACCTAAATACATACGTACCATTCACATTATGTGCTTAAAAGTTAACCAAAAAAGAATCATATTTGAAAACTTAGAAGTAATTATCCACTGTTTTGTGGCAGACGAAATACGCACCTACAACATTCATGCCTTCTAGGGCTGGGGAACCTGCGGCCTTCTGATTTCTAGATTGTTCTTTTCTAAGCAACAAAGGAGGCAAGAAAAGCTTCATCTTCCTCTGCTGCACCCTTTTAATAAAAGGATTTCTTCTGTAAAATTTGGATTCAGTCAAAAGGCTGCACTTAAGGACCTAGAAGGCCACACGTGGCCCCAAGGCCACAGGTCCCCACCCCTGCCCGGGCAGCGGTGCACAGACACACACAGCAGATGTGCTGCCGCCGCGAGGCGCTCACACTAGAGAGCTGTCTGGGAGTTGCGCTGTGAAAAGAGATGAGGCCAGTGGGGTTGGGTTGGTCCCGTCCGCTGCCACCCACAGCAGGGTTTGGAGTCTGAAGAGTTTTCGGGTGGGAGGTCTTGGGGATTGCCGTAGACTGCAGCATGGGGGGGATTAGTGGCACAGACTGGGACGTACAAACGGGCGAGTGCTGGTGGCGGGGATGCTGCGCCTGGCGTGATGCTGAGGGCACTGGGCTTGTGTTTGGGGCTCGCTCTGCTGGGGCAGAGAGCCAGGTTGAAGGGGAGATGCTGGGGTCTGGGAAATTAGACCGTGAAGAAAAATGTGAACAGGCAGTCATTGTTCAAAATCCTAATTGCCCTCAAAATTAATGAAAGGTGATTACTTACTCTTAATTACCTCTTGAAAATAAGTTGTTTTCATTGTGCCTCAGGATGTGGTCTTGCCTCCGGGGCACCTCTGACAGTTAGCGGTCATCTCCCAGTCGGTCCAGGGGCCGCAGGGTCTCCTGGCAATGTGACGGGAAGTCCAAGGAGTTTTATGCTGTTCTGGCTGGCTGGACACTGACCTGAGGAATCATCCTCTCGTGGGGGGGCTGTGGATGCGCTGTTCTGGGTGGTGAAGGCAGATCAGGATCCTCTGTGGATGCAGGCCCTCCCTGCCTGCGTGGGGCCCGGGTCCTTTGTGCTGAGCCAGGGGTGTCTCCACCCACTGCCCACCCTCCCACCTTCCATTTCTGTCCCTTTGTTACCCTTCGTAATCCTGTCTTCAAGCTCTGCTTCAACCCACAGGGCACATTTTCTTCCAAACTCTTCCTCACCCCTTTCCATGGAGTTAACTGTCAGTCTCTGGGCTCTGAGTTCCCCTAATGTTACTGATTGCCAGGCTGGGTGGGGGCCTCCATGACCCCTGTACCCCTAGAGCCCAGCAGACGTGGCTCCCATGACTGAGGAAGAGGCAGTGCCCTCCTGGACATGTGCGAGGGACAGGACACCATGGAGTCATCAGCGTCGTGCCTGCTGTGGGCCCCAGGAACACGGGTTGAGTGCCCTCAAAGGGACGCTGTTTTACACACTCTGCTCCGCACAAAGCAATGATGTTTTAAAATGCCTGCACCTGCTGTTTAGAGAGGAGTGGCCCTCTCCTTTCAGGCTCTCACCCTGGAAGACATTTAGCCAAAAGGAAACCTGCAGAACCTGCCCTGTTTTAGCCACTTGGGGCCATAAGTATCCAGGCAGTGCCTGACCCTCTGTCTCAGCCAGCAGTTCTCCTGCGTCCGTGTGCGGCTGAATCACCCTTGGAGAACTCACTAGAACCCGACGCTGGGCCCCACTTGAGATTCTATCCGGTGGATCGGGTGTGAGGCCGGGAGTCCGCAGTTCTGATGCGTTCCCAGGGGACCACACTTTGAGAACCACTGCCCTAAGCTGGGATTTACAGACCGTAAAGAGGGCGGTTTTCCAACATGCATCACAGAACGAGTTGACAACTCAGCGGTCGGGAGGCCCGGCGCGGGGCCTGAGCAGGCAGTTTCACACTTGGTGTTGTTGCCACTCACACATGCTAGACTGTGTGTGCTGAGTACACTACGCGTGTGCATTTACATACACACATTGGCTACTGCTGGAATCGCCACCTTTGTGTTTCCCAGGAAGACAGAGCCTCTGTGCTGATGTGGACAGTGCACACCCCAGAGGGTCACTCATCACACGCTCATCTCTTGTCCAAAGCATCGTAGCTCTTTGGATGGTTTTGCCAGATCACGTTTTACTCCCTAACTACCGTGGAGCTCAGTTATAGGAATTTGGGTCCAAGGATGACCTCGGGACCCTGAGTACAACCACCGTGCCAGGGAGCGTCAGTCCCTGTGGCTGCTGCGGGAAGTGCTGCAGCCGTGGGTGAAACTGTGGTTCTCACGTCCCCTGGAGTCTGCTGGACACCAAACTGCGCATGCCGCAGCAAAAAGAGAAAACTCCTGAGTGACGTTTTACAGGAAATAAATATTAAACATTAGCTGTGATTCTCATAACCCCAGTATGCATTTGATAACCTGGATAAAGCGAAAGCCCGTCTTCTGATGGTGGTTCAGTTTCACAATTTTCTCCCTGTGGTTTCTATACTGGAAGAGCATGTAAAATTTGGACCTTGAAAGAAATAATAAAACTCAAACAAAAATGGAAGTAGGTGAGGATCGGAATTAACATGTGGGTGGGAAGGAGCTCCGTGTGTGGATACAGTCTTGCTTTGTTCCTCAAAACTTAAGCGGTTTTTCAGTCAGAAAATCAAATTGTTTTATGAGAACTTGACACGACTCTACATTGTACAGTGTCAGATGTTTGCAAGTTTCTCAGGGTATCCATCCTTGAATTGGATCTTCTTGTGTCTCTCCAAGTTATATTTAATTCTTACGCATTTAAGTCACGTAGCCTGTGAGAAAGATCTTAGGATGCACTTGTTTTCTGTAATTTTTCAGAAACTTAGTTTTCAGCCCCACTGTCCTCATTTGTAAGATGAATGAAAACTGTGATACCTACCTGGGCAAACTCATATTATTGCTCACTCGGGGGCTCCTGTGAAGTGGTCCACGTGTGAGTGCGCGGTCAGCTCATTTTGGAAGAGCAGTGTATCTGAGGACGTCACCCTCTGGGCTTTGACAACAGTTTGGCAGGGAGGGTGGAGTCAGGGCCCCCATGAGAGAGGACGTGGTTCATTGCAGACTCCAAAATAAGCCTTCTCTCCCCAGGACGGATCCTCACTCCCGCCCCGGCGATATAGGCTGTGATTCAGGATTCGTGTCCTTCTAATCTGAAGGGTGCAGCATGTTTCTATAAATGCAACACGAGGACCTGCCAAGACTTCTGCTTTCCGTCACTGTGTTTGTGATACCGTGTTTTGAGTTTTTACTGAAGTCTGGGTAATGGTGCAAACTGTTCTCAGCTTTTCCTTAGGGGAGAGAGCTATCCTTGACCTTTGATGTGATCAATTCTAAATATAATTTAAATATAAAGTGTAATAGTAGGATCATTTAAATCCGGGGAAATAAAGTAGGATCGATATTAGCACCTCATTTATCTGAATTTTTAAGGAATAAAAGGCTCCTTTCATCATATCAAAAACCATCTCATTATCTTTTATTCTGGAAATTGTGCAGGGCAGGTGTAACTGTCCTGTTAATCTCTGGATCTGCAGCAGGTGGCACCGTGTCTGCTGCCGTGAGGCTCTGGGAGAACGCTTTGTGAAGGAAAGGTCTCTCCCAACGGTGGGGTCAGCACCCTCCTCACACGGGCCGGCCCTGGTGCCCGCAGGCTCTGCTACCCCAGACAGCCATGCCCAGCAGCAAGGGCTGTGTGCAGGCCACATCTGGGGCCGGCCTCCGCGGAACACAGGGCTTAGAACTGACATTTGTCTGAACAAGCAAATGTCCTTTCCTTTGACTACAGTGAAGCCACTCACCTTTCCTTATTAGAATGAGGACATTGGAGGGGTTAACCAGTCAGGCTCTGGGTCTGAGAAGGCATGTAGGCTTGAGTCTGGCTTGGCTGGACTCACCGGCCACACTCTGTGGTTTGTGTGTCTGTTGTAGTCTGTGGCTACCCCACTGCCATTTTCACGTCTTGTCAGTCATATCTTGTTGCTGTCCCTGTGCTGAGAGGTAAAATATTCGCCACATTGTATCTGCCGGGGACTAGAAAGCCCAGATAGTGATGATGACTGTAATATTAACATAGTAACAAATCATAACCGAACTAATCAGAATGCGAATAAATGGAGGTAGACCTTCCAACTACTTCCGGCCTTTTGCTGTTGAATTGGAAGCCGTGGCCTAAATCGCAGATGTGTCTGTGTCTCCACACGTGCCCTGAAGTTACTGGGAAGCGTTCAGGGAAGGGCAGGAGCAAGGCTGTGGGGCGGGATGGTGGTAGAGGAGGAAGATGCCTTTTCTCCTTCGCCATGGGCTGGGCTCTTTCTGCTGCTTTTGGGGGAGAGTTCACCAAAGACTTCGCTGTAGGTGCAGGCTGGCTGTCCCCAGTGGGCAAGAATATCAAATGACATCAGATAACTCTCTCTCCGAGACTATTTAGGTGACCCGAAAGGGATTCCTCTGAGTTAGATGCTGGAGTAATCGTGTGTCCCCTAGATGGAGCTGTCTACCAGGCTTGCAAACTGAAACACAGGGCGGGCTCCAGGCCTGTCCTCAGAAGGCAGGAGACCGGGCTCGCATCTGCCGCTAACCTGGTGTGGGGAAATCCAGCGTCTGCCAGCTGTGTGCCACTGTACAGCCCAGAGTCCTCCCCCGGCTTCTTCATGGAGCTGCCAGCCTCTCGGGCTGTAGGTGTGGGCTGCCATCTCCCCAAAGAAGGGCAGTTATGGAGGGACAGTGTCAGCTTGGATTGTGGTGTGTCCCCAGGTCCTGGTCAGTGTGGTGAGACGTCAATGACAGGATACCTACAAAAAGCAGATCTACATGGGCTCCTTGGTGGTTTCAGGAAAAACTTTAGGACTAAGACTGCATGGGGTTTAATTTCTGGCCTTGAATGTGTGAAACGTCTCACTATCATGCGGAAGCCAACCTCAGAGGAAGGCAGTGGTTGGCCAGTGTTTTTTGCACAAGACGTGTGTGGAAAATGGAGGAGAGAGAAGCCGTGGATTGCAGCTCAGTGAAGCACACCTGGCATTTGTGGCTGCATTTACCACGTGAAGTCACTGGAGCAGCCCCAGGAGCCAGTGCCCAGAGGAGGTCTCCACCACTCAGAGCTCATGGGATGTGCAGACAGGTGACTCTGTGGATCTTTGTTGCAGCGCTTGACGACATACAGAAAATGCTACCAGGACACAGAAAAAGGAAGGGAATTCTGCTCAGGTCAGAGAGGAGCAGAAAGACAGCTGCTTCTCTGGTGTCCTGAGGGATGTGTGGACATTCTCTGGACAAGCAGAGAGGGAGCCCTGAGAGAGCTGGTCTGTGGGGATGTGGCGAGTTCTGAGGGGCAGCAGGAGGAGGCTGGGGTGCCCACGTGGCGGCTTGCTAACCATGGAGGTGGTTAGGGTGTGGCTCGCAGAGCGGCAGAGCTAGGTCCACACGGGTTCCTGCTAGGAAAGTTAGCTCTAGTCCTGGTGAGGATTCCTGGGGAGGTGGTGGTCGGCTGCAAGACTCGAATAGTGGTCTTGGCAAGAGATGCAGAAGACCAGGAGGAATGTGGCGGGGAAGGTGGTGGGGCACGACCTTTGCTGCCTTCGTGGGAGGAACTTGCCCAGGCCATGTGGATTTAGACCACGTGTGAAGGGAAAAGCGAATGTAGGCAAGTCTTGTCAAATAGTAACATGCCACATTTCTGTGCATGGAATCAGCGAATCACCTGTGTTTCAGGTTCCCAGGGGATGGCCACACCTCTGGGGCTCCTTCTAGAAATACACCACGTAACAGTGATGGCATTAAGGCATAGCGTGTGTCTGTGATGGGCTGTAGGGAACCCAGCACAGAGAGAAGAGCAAGTGTAGGCTCAGCTGGAGCAGGGCTGCCCAGGAGACGTCCTGGGTCAGAGGTTCCACATTTTCTCGGCAGCCCGAGTGCCCAGAGGACAGAGAACTGACTGCATGTCCTTCAGAGCAGGGCTGCCTTGTCCTGTAATGTTGCAGGCTGTGGTTTGCTGGACGTGCGCCTCAGGACGGCGGGCGCTGCCCTTGCCTCCTGCAACCCCATCCCCTTTGGGGCCTTGCACAGAGGGGAGGCTCAGCAGAGCTTTGCTGGGATGAGCCGGTGATCATCAAACCTGACATGTGGCACGCTGATGGGCAAGCATCCCTTCGTGTCATCCAGGTAAATGGAACCTGTGAGATGGCGACACGATGGGGGGTGAGGGGGTCTGTGCCAGCCATCTCTCCTGGGCAAACCATGCCCTTCCCTGGATTTGTTCTGCTTACTCAGTAGAACCCCAGTCCCATAAATTCCGTCTCTTCTGCACCTGCCCCGGAGCAGCCCACAGGCCAGGGAGCCACACCCACAGGCATGACCTCCAGCCTCACAGCCTTTATTAATTTACCCAGCATATGCCAACACATTTCAAATGACATTCTGGGTTATTGACATGAGGAAAACACACACATGTTATGTAAAAGCATCAAAAATGCCCACAATCAACATAGATTGGGGGACGCCCAGTGTCTCCTGGCAGGACCTCCAGCTGTTTGTCCTCCCACTTGGGATCCGCTCCGTGCTCCCAGTGGCTGCCTTTGACTCCCACTTCACTGAGAGATGAGAAGCAGTCAGGGCAGAATCCCCACCGGCCTGCGAACGTGCTGCAGCCTGTCCCCGGTCCCATCTCGGAGGAAGGGCTTCCTTGGGGTCAGCCTCTCAGTGTGTCCCAGACGCACCTGCCCACTCCCTCAATGTCTCCGTGTCGACACCCCAACAGCCACCCCCCATTCATGAACCTTCAGATCTGTCCTCTGACTGCATCATCTGTTGTCATACGGTCACATACTGATCTCTTGGTGGCACACACTCACGTTTGGCCCCAGGCTAGCATTTCCTGGCAACTGCATGTGGTGAGTGAAGAGATGAGCAACAGACAACCTTCTCCAAGTTTCTTCCTTCTCTCCTGGGTCGGGTCAGCTCTGTGCGTTCCCTGAACTACCCTGGGTCAGACCGCCCCGGTTCCGATCTGCGTCTGCCCCTCAGTAGCTGTTCGACTCTTTGCCGTTTCTGCGCCATGTAGCTCCCTGTTTGCACAAAGTTGATGATAGTGGCATCTAATTCTCAGGTATATGTGACCATTAAATGAGTTAATATGTGGAAAGCACTTACCACAGTGCCCAGTGTACATTGTCTTCACTTTCCAAATTTATTTATTTTTTAAATAGACAAATGCAAATTTTACATATTTATGGTGTACAACATGATGTTTTGAAATGTGTAACATGGTGGAATGGCTAAACGGAGCTAATTACCTATGCGTTACTCACATACTGCTATCTTTTTATGGGGGAACTTTAAAGTCTCCCGTCCTAGTGATTTTCAGGTGCCCAGTGTATTGCTACTAACCTGGTTGTGCGCTGTGCAGTGGACCTGAGCCCACCCTCCTGCCTGCCCCACACCTCCCCACCTCCCGCCTCCCCTGCCGCAGGCCGGGCAGCCCCTGTCCTGCTCTGCTTTTGAGTAACTTTTTTGATGTCCTTTTCTAGGAGCAGGATTTTTTGTTTTTGTCTGTTTTGTTCATGTTTGAATGCCAACACCTGGAAGAGGTCTTAGCACGTGGTAAGTGGCCAGTGACTCTGCTGCGGGGGTGCGTGCGGTGCTCTAAGGCTCATGGTGGGAGGGCACCGTGCGGTGGCCCAGGGCCTGTGCGAGGTGTGGTGTGAGGTGAGGGTGTCTGCTCCTACACGCGGCTATGATCTGGCTTCACAGGGCCTGGGCCAGTTACTTCAAGTGAGGAATCCAAGAGGTAAAACCTTTTGGGTTTTAATTCAAGAAGGGAGCGGGGATGGGAAGGTGAGAGGATGCTAGGAGTGTGCGATTCCATTTTTTGAAGATTTTTCCATTAAAACTCCTGAAAAGCAACTGAACAGTACAAAAGCTGTCCAGTTACTAGCGAATTAGTGGTAAGTGGAATTAAGTCAGGCAGTTACTAACATATTTTTGAAGAATAATGTGAGTTTAATTACTTTTATTTCCCCACCTGCCTTGAATGCGTTCTGTAGTCCAGCGTGATGAAAGCCTCACGTTACGGAAACGGTCGCTTTGCTGTTTTCCATCAGGAGCGTCAGGATGTGCACGTGGCCAAGGTGCATGTCTTCCCTTCCTTTGGGTTGGAGGTAGTTTCTTTTTTCGACTTGCACTTATGTCTAAATCCCCCACCCCGTTTCCCAGCTGCTATGCAAATGTGACTCAGCAGATGCGAGCGTGCACAGGAACGGAACTGGCTGATGCGTGTGTACATGAATAGAAACCCTTCTGCTGGAAAAAAATATTAAACAGGGCCCGAGTAATAATATATATTGATTGTGGGTATTTTTGATGCTTTTACATAACGTGCATGTGTTTTCTTCATCTCAATAACCCAGAATGTCATTTGAAATGTGTTAGCATATGCCGGGTAAATTAATAAATGTATTGACTCTCTCCTTAACATCAGCATCTTGCATATGTAGCCAAAAGTTGTTTTACAAATGCAAATACGATATAAGCCCCATTCAACTCTTGATTAGCGGAAGTGCTTGTGGAATGAGGAGTGTGTGGTTTGTGTGATTTCCTGCTGAGTTTGGAGTTCACCCCAAACCCCGTTCATTTCTACCCGAGCACCTGGGGCTGGCGCCGCCCATTGTCAGTTCCCAGAAAAGGCCTGACAAGTGTCCTCTTTTCTGCTTCATTGAAATGATGTGATTTTTAAAAAAATAGCTTTATTGAGATATAATTCACATAACATAAAATTCACTCATTTCAAATGTAAAATTAAGTGGTTTGTAGTGTATCCACAGAGTTTACATCACTATCTAATTCCAGAACATTTCTATCACCCCAGAAGAGACCCCACACCCACTAGCAGTCAGTGCCATTCCCCTCCCCAGCCTCTGGCAACCACCAGTCTATTAACACTTTCTGTCTCTCTCAAGAGATTAGCCTATTTTGGGCATTTCATAAAAAAGGAATCATATAATATGTGGTCTTTTGGGTCTGCCTTCCTTCACTTAGCAAGGTTTTCAAGGTTCATCCATGTTTTAGGATGTAAAGGTTGAGTGTCCTTTATAGAATTTCATGGTACTAGACATGTTTTGGACTTTAGATTTTTTTTTATTTGGAATATTTGCATTATAGAAATGCTAAACCTTTATTAATCCTTTCTTATTGCCAAGTATAATAATACTCCATTGTATGGATATACCCTGTTTTATCTACCCAGCCATCAATTGATGGACATTTTCATTGTTTCAAATGTTTTTCTGCCCATTATAGGTAATGCTGCTTTGAACATCCGTGTATAAAACGTGTATGGACAGATGTTTTTTAATTTTCTTGGGTATATGACTAGGAGTGGAATTTGCGGGGTCATATAGTAACTCTGACTTCCTGAGGACTCACTGAGCTGTCTTCCACAGTAGCTGCACCGTTTCACGGCTGTGGCAGCAGCAACGAGGTTCCAATTGCTCTGAATCCTACCGACACTTGGTAGTGTGTCTTTTTTATTATGGGCATCATAGTGAGAGTGAAGTGGCGACTTACTACAATTTTGATTTGCGTTTCCATGACGACTAGTTATGTTGAGCTTTTTTCCATGCGCTGACAGCCCATTTATATATCTTCTTTGGAGAAGTATCTATTTAGATCATTTGTCCATTTAAAAATGTGATTTTTTATCTTTTTACTGTTGAGTTGTAAGAATTGTTGGAATATTCTAGATTTAAGTCCCTTATCAGTTATATGATTTACAAATGTTTTCTTCCATTTTGTGTGTGGTCTTTTGGTTTCTTGATGGTATATTTGCAGCACAAGAGTGTTGAATTTTGATGAAATCAATTTACCTGTTTTTACTTTTTGCTGTTTTTGCTTTTGGTGTCACACCTAAAAAATTGTTGCCTGACCCCTGGTCAGTGCTTTGTCCTTAGTGTTTCATATCTGTCGTTCTCACATCTAGGTTTGCAATCATTCTAAATTAATTTCAGTATGTGGTGTGAGGTAGGACTCGAACTTTACTTTTTTGATGTGAATATTCGTTGTCCTAGCACCATGTGTTGAAAAGATTATTCTATTACCCCACTGAATTGTCTTGGCCTCTGTCTGAGTTCATTCGGGCTGCTATAATGCAGCACCACAGAACAGACAGCTCATAAACAACAGACATTTATGTCTCAGAGTCCTGGAGACGGGACATCCAAGACCAAGGCCCTGGCAGACTCGCTGTCTAGGGAGCGCTCCCTTCCTAGTCCACAGACAGCTGCTTCTTGCTGTGTCCTCGCAGGTGGGAGGAGCAAGGCAGCTCCCTGGGGTCTCTTTCATAAGGACACTGATCCGGTTTGTGAGGAATCAGCCCTCATGACCTCGTCACCTCTCAAAGGCCCATGTCCAAATGCCATCACCTTGGGGGTCAGTGTTAACATAGGAATTTTGGGAAGGCACAAGCATTCAGTCTGTAGCAGCATCCTTGCTGAAAATCAATTTTAATGGTTTATTTTTGGGCTTTCAGTTTTATTTCATTGATCTACATGTCTAGCCTGTGTAAGGAGATGTAATTTAATCTTTATGCTGGAAAACCTTAGACCATTAAGGCACCCAACCATGTATAGTTCAAGTTTTGGGTCCAATGTGCCTGACTCAGAATTTCAGCCATAATCTGTTTGACCTTGAGCAAGTTGTTCAACTCCCTAAGCCTCAGATTTTTAATCTAGAGAATAAAATGTACTGGACAGACTTGGTGAGAACTTAAGAGACATGCATGACAAGCGTGTAAATTACTCTGCGTCGTTGCTAGCATGTATCCTAGATCTCTAGTCATGTGAGGTTGCCCTTCCACTGTACAAAGGGCAACACGAAGGCTCACAGAGATTGAGGAACTGTCCCAGATTATGCAGGAAATAAAGAAAGAAGGTGAAATTTGAATCCAGGTCCATCTGACTACAATGCTGTTTTCTTCTCTGTTATCAGGGCGGGTCCTGGTCATAGTCACTGCTAGTTTTGGAACTTGTCACCTGGCAGTAACAGACGGCGTCAACTCAGGCGTCTGTGCTCAGTTAGTCTCTGACAGCTGCAACAGGCGCACATTTCTCCCTGGGATGGTCCCTCTCATAGATGACAACGTCCATCCCTGCCTGAAATGACTTCTAACTAGCAAAGTGCAAGACAAATGCTTTGTGTGTTTGCCCGAGCCATGTGATGGAAATACACTGGGCACAGCCCCTGGGCTTTAACATGGCATACTGAGGTGGCATTGAGAGCAAGGACACTGCCGAGACCTGGGCTGGGAGCCAGGGCGGCTCTGCCACTGAAACCCGGAGTCTTGGGTGAACTCACCGGCCTCTTCTCTCTGTAAAACGGGTAGTTTGAATTAGATACTATCCTGGGTACTCTCTGACTTTAAAATTCAATGTGCCTATAAATATGACTAAGTGATTTTCACAACTATATTTAAAATTACATGAACAGACTAAAGGGTAGAAAAATAGCAATGATTTGGCTGTTTGAGTCACCATTGGAACTCAGTTTTTCAGGAAGTATGATAAATTATAGAATTTTCAGAATGGCATTGATAAGAGATTGACAAAATTATGTGTCTGTCATTGCAAAGTTACTTCCCAGTACTTCCCTTGGGAGTTTCTTTGAATTTTTACCTCATAAGGATTTTATGCTCATTATCTATTAAATTACCATGGAAAAACTTGTAATGAGATTGTGAGTAGTATGGAAATTTAAATGCTGAGTATGAAGGACTTTTCTACCTTTATAGTTTTAATGCCTTCAAACAGACAGGCATGTTCTCCCCATGGTTTGCTTCAAAGAGTTCCTCCAATTGGTGCCACCCCAATCAGAAATATTTAGGCAGCAAAAGCTGTCTGAATGATTCTTTTAAAACACCTTATTTAATACCACACAGGGATAAAACTTACCCTTTCTTTATTTGCAAAAATTGAATTTATTGTTTTCCTCTCTTGTTATACACATATTGTTTACTTTATAAGAACAGGAAATGTAGAAAAAGAAAATACTCTCTTATTCCATCTTCTGCAACTCTGAGATGATCCCTATTGACAGTTTGTGGGACTTACTTTCAAGATAAACACACACAGACACAGGCCCTTGCATGAACACACACACAACACTGGCACACACATGGGCACAGACACAAGCACACATGAATGCAGATACAGATATACATGTGTACTTATGTTTTCAGAGAACAAACTTGAGTTTGTTGTGTACATATGATTTTAACCGGCTTTTAAATATTAATCATAAATTGTAAATACAGAATTGTTCGACTTAGTGGTTCAACTTTATAATGTTGCAAAAGGGATGTGCATTTAGTAGAAACTGTATTTAGGTACTGTGTGACCATTCTGTTTTTTATTTTCAGTACAGTATTCAATAAATTACATGAGCTATTCATTGCTTTATTATAAAAAAGGCTTTGTGTCAGATGATTTTCCCTAACTGTGGGCTAATGTAAGTGTTCTGAGCATATTAAGATAGGCTGGGCTAAGCTGTGGTGGTCAGTAGGTCAGTTGTATTAGATGCATTTTCAACCTAAGATGTTTTCAACTTTTAAGTCGAGAAGCATTTATACATAAATGCAAATATTTTGTGTTCTTATACTATATTAATTTAATAGCTACTTAGTACTTCGTGTATATGTGATAATTTTTTCAACCCAGTCCCCTCATTTTAATATTTAAATAGCTTCCAATTTATCATTTGCATAGCACATTGTAGAGCACATTTGTGTTAAACTGCCTGTTTTCGCAGGAACCAGCTTGCAGTGCAGATTCTCAGAGACCCTGGGTCAGGAGGTCTGTGGAGGGTTGGGAAGGACATACATTTCTCATATGCTTCCGATGGATTCTGCTGCAGGCACCTGTGAGGAATGTGTGACACCTGCTGCCTTGGTGCGAGAGCAGCTGTGACGTGGTCGATTGCTCCCTGGCAGACTGTGGGCCTTGCTGCCTCCCAGGTGCCGTTGCAGGCAGCACGAAAGCACACCTGGGCTGTCCGCCTTATTACTAAACCTTTCTTCCAGGGGCTTCACTGAGGAAGAGTCCAGTCCTCTCTGGTCCTGTCCATACAGCATTTCAGGTAGCACTTAGCCCAGGGGAGCACTTGGCTTGATTGTTTAGATGGTGCCACATCTTCTCACAACACAACAAGATTTTCATACTCAGATACCAAATGAGCACATGCCATAGATACATGGGGGGTACTGGTATAACATCTGAAGTGTAGGCACAGACTGTATTAATTTTAAGTCTTTCAGTATAAAGATGACATACTAATAATATTTTATTGAAAAGATACAACAGAGAATTTAGACTTGCACAAATAAAAGTAGATTTGCTAGTATATAATTTTGCCCTAACAGAGCATTTTTGAGAGTGTTAAGTGGATTGATTTTTGGGTCAACAACAAAGCCACATCCCATCTGTGTCACAATTTAGACTTGCTGAAGACTTAACCCCCTCACGCAGGCCCAGTCCCGTGCAGAGGCTCTGGGAGACTTTGTTTCCGTCTCACATCTGCCCAGTCACTGACAGAGTCACTGTAAGCGGGTCCTGAACACTTTGCTTCCTTGTCTCTAAGTGGAGGAGAGTCTATTGGAAGATGCTTTAAAGTCTTTTTCTCCCATTCTGGCATGCCATGGATTCATGAAACAAGTGCACTTAAACATGTTGTCAACTAATGTATCTGTTATTTTATTTGGGCGCAGTATAGCACCAGCTGTTCACATTCTGCCCACAGTGGGATTCCCCACAAGGACACAAAGGGAAAAACCAGCTCAACCTCCCTCTACCCCCAACACACATTCTGCAAACAGCAAAGTGGGGTCGGTATCCCCTGTGCCTCGTCAACAGCTCTTGAGTGCCTGTTCTAGGCACATCACAGGGAGGGAGCTCGGGTCCCATTACCCCATCCTGAACCTCCTGCTGGCCGACTCTTTCTCTTCACTCTCACTCACCTGCAGGATGGTACGGACAGAGCCCTGCACATCTGATGGGCTCCTCTACTGTCAGACTCCCTCTCTCCCTTTTTCTTTCCCCCATTCAGCTATTTCTTCCTTCTTTCCACAAGTACTGAGGACTTATTCACATGTGGTACCATGCCAAGCACTGTGGGTAAGGTAGACATAAGCCTGCAAGCCCCAGCCTCAAGGACAGTCAAAGATAGATCACTTTTACAGATAATTTTAATGCAAGGAAATGCTGCATACACTGTGAATGGGAAAAGTTTTCCCCCAGATTTTGAAGAGGAGATGGGAAGAAAACTGAGAATAATATTTTGATGAATCCCTGTGCTCCACACGTGTGCACAAGGACTCATTCTGATAGCATCCTTGGAGGAGTGGACTTTTGGATTTGGCCTCGGACGATGGCCAGGGGTCATTAGGAGAGCTTCTGTGGAAACAAACCGCTGGGATGTTTCACTGGCCAAATTGGGAGGGGGTTGCCTTTTCTGGTTAACCTGCAATTTGAGTAATTCACCTACGTAACTGCAGGGAGGGCTTTCTAGGGGCTCAACCACATGAACTGGACTTGCTCATGCTGTTATAGTCCTAGTTTCAGAGAGGCTGTAAGCAGTTCTGAGAGACGGCCTGTACAGCACCGACAATGACAGAATCTGTAAGGAGGATGGGACTGGCTGCAGTTCGTTAATAATCGCAATGTTCAAACTCATTATCCTTCCCCAAATGCCCGTCTATATAGAAAACCAAGCAATAACCAGGTTAAGCAAACATATGAAGCTGTCAAGAGAGATGTAAATGTGACCTTAATTAATAAATTTGCCAACATTTCTTATCATCTCAGAGTCATTATCTGATCAGGCCTCCACTTTAATTTGCATATGTATGTTTTAAACACGCACAAGGAAACATACATCATGTGCATTACTGTTTGCATTTCTGCAGTGGCAAGTGATGCTGTATGTTTTGTTTTGTAATTTTTGGTTATTCAAAAGGATCCAAACAGAAACGTGATTTGTGGATCACATATATCAGATGCGGAACCTTCTCTCTCTTGTTTACTGGCTAATCTCTTTGGGCAAATTATTTAACATTTTCTGACCTCAGGTTCCTGATCTATAAAATGCTTCCTCATAAGACTGTTTTGAGATCTGAGGTATCACATAATGAGGTGCTTCCTACACACTTAGTACAAGTGAGTTCATAAACTTGGAAGGGAAGGGGCTCATGCACGTCCAACCTCCACAGAGAGAGAATCCAGAAGGCCGAGCTGTGCCCACTAAGCTTTGTCCTGGTCCCAGCCAGTTGGTGGTCTTTGAAGCCAATTGTGTAAATACCTAGGAAGTAAAATGTGTTGCTGCAACTCAAGAAGAGAGGGACTCATGAATGATGGATATTGTCTCAAAAAATACTAAGCAGAGAGACTTGATAACCATACTGAGTTCAGTGGTTGCATCCTCTATCAGGAAATAGGATAATTCCTGTATTTAATTATAAAGGGCCCACAATCTTTCTGCCTGACATATTGCGTACTAGCAGAATGTTGCCATAGCAACCAAGCAAGTAACTGTAGCAGGTTAACAAGCAGCAAAAAAAATCATTATAATATTTAAGAACCAAAACTTTAATATTTTATTTTCATTACCATCACTGTGGTTTCTCTTCTTAACAGAATGGATTCCTGTTCTATAAATAGCATTGTTCTGCAGTGCTTTAGAGCAAGTGCTGTTGGATTTATGCTTTCTTTTTTTTTCTTCTTTTTTTTTATTTCAGCATATTATAGGGGTACAGATGTTTAGGTTACATATGTTGCCCTTGCCCCCTCTTCCCCCCAAGTCCCGGTTTCAAGCATGTTCATCTCGGATGGTGCGCATTGCACTCTTTATGTATGCATATACCCGTCCCCTGGGTTTATACTTTCGAAAAGATTAAAAGGATCATTTTGAGGAATTCAACTTTTATTTGGTTCTTTCTGTGTGACGAAATCTGTGGTTAGTGCTACAACAAACGTGGTGTTACATTTGCCTTGTGTTCCTCGTGAGGCTTAGCTGTGACTGCTGGGAGCTGTTCACCATTGGGGTGCTGAAGCTGGGGGCTGACAGAGTGCTGCAAAGTGTCTCTTGGAAGCTTCCTTAATTATTTTTTTTTTTCCTGACTTGAGCAGAGGCATGTGTGTACGCAAACATACACATACAGATCCATGGATAAAAGTCATCTGTGGTCATGTAGGTATTGAAATCCAATATTTAAAATTTTGTGTCACTCTTTTAGTGAATTACATGATTGGGCTTTACTCTTAGCCAAAAACATCTTAGATTTGTGGTTAGCTGTTATTATTAGGCTTTTAGGCTTGTTTCATCATATAAACAAAAGGTAGTCATACAGTCATACAGTCATACTGTATATTTGAATATATTTCTGCAAATACCTTATATTGTCCGTGGAATGTATTGTCAGTATAAAAATTAAATAAAATGTGCACAGAAATTTATCATCTCTCTCTTGGATTGTATACTCAGAAATGGTCAAATAATGATTACTTAATTTAAATAAAACAAAGCAATATTCTCAGCATGAATTAAAATTATTTGGAATCTTTGGATTTATGGTTTTGTATTGTGTTGGTATTATGTTATTGTATTGGTCACAATTGAAAAACCTCTTTTGGAGACTGAGACTAAATTACTTTTAAATAATCAAACTGCAAGGAGAAACCGCAACTCACCTAGAAAGATTTCTCATTATCAAATATTTTCAATAATGCTTTTTATTTGTTTTGTAAAAAGCTCTAGAACAAAATAAAGACCCAGTGGCACACAAAATAGTTTTTTTCTTCACTTAACAACAATTACATTTACATAATTGAATATACTTTGCTTCTACAGCAATAAATGTTGAGGTCACATGCTCAGAAAAACAGTTAGACATGTTATGATGTCCATTTCAGATGTTTATAAGGGATCAGCTTTCCAAAACATTTCATAAGAATCAAATCTATGGAACAGACATTTTGTTAAAAGTGGGTACTAATAGCATGTATTGTGAGAACAGGTTTCCTTAACTGTCGATTACGTGACGATGATGACATTATCTAAACATAAGGGAGTTTTGCTGATAGTTTGGAACAGATGAGATATATTTTAGGGGAGACAAAAGAAGATAAGTTTATTAATAACTTTAGCTTCAACTTATTAAACTGGCAAATTGATGTCTGGTTTTTTTGCTTTAAATCAGAGACATAGTGATTTGTAATCACTGAACCTCTTTACGTCTCTTCTTGCTCTAAATATTTATGTAATAAGTGATCTACGTTCTCTATCCCATGGATGTGTTAAGCTTTATCTGGTTTAATGTTTGGGTCAGGTAATACATTTTTCTACTTAACATCTGTATTTATTACTTATAAGAGATTTTACATGTGGATTATTTATTTTACTGTATGAAAATCACTTAAAGTTGTGAAATTTTTACTGAAAAGTGAAATTTTTACTTAAAATCCATGAAAGTATTCAATGTGAGAATAATTTTGACCCTAGAACACACAGGGTTACCATTAAATATGTATCCAGTTACAATAAATTGAAGCCAGCCATTGGTATAACATAGGTTATGAGGAAACATGAATAAATTAAAATGCTTACTAACACAGGTAAATTTGGATTACATACAGTTCATGCTAATCCAAAGTTTTAAATGCTGCATGTATTTCCAAATTAATTTATATTCACTTTGCAACTATATAAATGAGGGCATAAATCTTTAATTGACTACCCTTCCCTTCTGTAGCTATAAATGGCATTACTCTAGGAATTACCCTAGAATTCTGCAGTTTGTTTGTTGTCTTGGTAACTTACTAGCTATACTGTACCTTGACTTCTTACGTCTACCTCTGAGAGATTAGAAATCTGTGTTCTAAATGTCAGTGGAATATTTCTGGTGGGTGTAAGCAGGAGCCAGGCAAACAAGACAGCCTCTGGCATAATTTCCTCTGAATGGGGTTTGTTTTTGAACAGCTTGTGGCTTTTCATCTTTGAGAATTGTGACTATGTTCATTGATACCAACACTAGAGGTTAAAATGTGTTACCAAGAGAACAAAACGAAGATAGATAATCTTTAATTTAATGTAGCAAAATAAAGTACTTGCCGAAGCTTTGATGTTTAAGGCTGGAGAAACATGGCAGGTGTTGAGATTCTAGCTCTTTTATTTACCAATTCTTAAATCCTACATTTCATAGTAGGACCCAGATGCAAGGCTGCATAGAGCATGACAGCTTGTTTTCCTTTATTTGTGGTTCTGCATGAATCCATGATTATAACAAAAATTCTACTGATTGTGTGCTTCAGGTAAACGTGGCAGTTTCAAGAAGAATAGAGGTTACATGGTTTTATGATGTTCCCCAAAAGGTGGTTGTGTGGAGTCATCACTCACGGGGAGGTGACTTCCATTGGCCATTCGGCCTAACTTAGCAGTGACACGTTTTCACCATTTTGCTATAACCTCCTTTTGGGACCAAGGCGTTGCTTTGCAAGTACTGGTTGTCACTTACTTTGCGCTAAGAGAATAACCCTGAGTTCCCATATGAACCCAACACTAACCACATGCCAGAGATTGGCCCCATCGCTGCAGTAGCCCACGCTAAGTTCTGAGCCACTATCTGACATTAGGTTCTAAATTTTGCATTAACCTGTTTAAATCTATCAATATAATTCTGAGTATGGGTTATTTAACCTCTCACTATGTGGTGCTTAAATAACAGTCTTAGAAGTGCTCTTTCAGGACCACCCCTCAGAACACATATTGGGAACCAAGAAGCACTTTGATGGGACTCATGCATGTCACCTGATACCTTGAGCACCAGCTGCCCTTAGTGGTCATGCCCACCTGTGTCTGCCTCAACAGACCTCACAAAAACTGTCATTCAGAAGCTTAGGAAGTATAACTTCAACTCAATAAACCTTTATTAAGCATCCCAGGGCCGTGCATTGGGCCAGATGCCAGCACACGTGGTGGCATCTGCTTCTGTGAAGGTGGGCAGAGCTTGCTGGGCCAAGCCAGTGCCACGAGCAACCTCAGGCCACCCCGCTCTTCCTGCTGCTCTTGCCTTGTGGCTCGAATCCTGTTCTTCTCCATCACTGGGAGGAGGTCCTTGCCCATCCTGCCCCCTCCCTGGTCACTGGGTCAGTGGGACCTTCCCGGCCCGTATGCTCTGATGCTGTCTGGAGCACATGTTTGGAGCCAAGCGGTCGGGACTCACCACTCAGCTCTGCACCTTGGTGTGCTCAGCCCTGGAATGGACACTAAGGCACCAACCTCACGGGCTGTGGGAGGATCAGGTGAACGCAGCACACTGTACGTGGCAGGTGCTAAGTGTGAGGTGGAGTGTGTGCGCATTCCTTTCTGTTACACTGGAAGCTTCCTGAAGACGGGGGCACATTCATTTGTGCTTTGGTCTGGTTTGCTCTCTCCTGCATCTCCCGCCTGGTCAATGCCTGGCGAGTGCTCCTTAAAGGGACAGACCGCGGGAGTCCTTGTGCCAGGCACCCTGCTTTCCCATGGGTGCAGGTGACAAGAGACAGCACAGAGAGAGATGACACATCTGGAAGGAGTCCAGGCCATGGGAGCCAGGTGTGGGCATGGGACACTGTCACTGTGTTTGGCTCCTGTTGCATGAACTGGGTGTCTTCACTGCTGGGATCTCAAGGTGCACGTGGGCTCCAGCGGGCAGTGAGGACTTCAGACAGCAGGCAGACAGCTGTGATAGCTTGGTGCTTTGGGAAGTAGAATCTCAGGGACTGGAGTCTGTGGTTTAAAGAGTTTCTCCACAACGTCAGACTTATGTTTTAGGTGCTGGAACCGAATAAGCACTTGGGGATGTTTCGGGGTGTGTGCGGCTGTGTTAGTTTCCCGTGGCTGCTGTAGTGATGTACCATGGATTGGGTAGTGTAAGACAACAGGAAGCTATTCCCTTGTGGCTCTGGAGGCCAGAAGCCTGCAGCCAGGGTGCCTGCAGGGCTGGTTCCTTCCGCAGATTCTGAGTGAGAGTCCGTTCCTTTCCTTGCTCGGCTTTCAGTGGGTGCCGGGGCCCTTGGCTCTGCATGGCCTGTACACACCTCACTGCAGCCTCTGCCTCTGGCTTTGCCTGGCGTCTCTCTGTGGGTCCCTGTCTCCTCTCTTCTTATGAGGCCTGCCCTAAGTCCAAAGGGTCTCATCGCGGGGTCTTTGGCTCACTGCATCTGTGATGGCCACACTTTGAGGAGCCAGGTGGATGTGATGTTAGGGACGCTGCTCAGCCCACTGTGCAGTGATGGCGCTTCGCAGAGAGCCACAGCCACCTGTCCCTGAATCTTGGGTGGCCTTTCTCCTCGGAGGGGGTCTGTGTGATCCGTGTCTGCACATGTTCCGAGATGAAGCACAGTTTCATTCCTGGGGGAGGCTGCTGTGTTGGGGGAGCAGATTCAGATGGGCGCAACTCCCCGACAGTCTGGGGATTGGGGGGAGGAGCCTTGGGGTTCCAGGTGTGTGTTTCCCAGTTTGTTGTGTAACGAACGCAGGTGTCTGTGAACTGCATGTAGATTTCGGCTTGCGGGTTCTGCTCCGTGCTGGGCCCTGAAATCCCTTGAAGTGAGGATAAGGGTGAACCTCTTGAGCCAGTGGAAGCACTGCAGCTTTGCAGCATATGTGATTGACTCGCAGGTATTTTTTTCTGTGATGTGCTGGTCTCATTCGGTCTATAAACCTGATGTCTTCATTCACCAGCCGATCCTGTTAGTGGTGAATGCTTCCTGGAATCGCCGCCTGTTCCAGGTGAGTGGGTCACTGGAGTATGAGGGGCAATTTCAAAAGTTCTATTATGAAAATATGCTGAATACCTCTCTCACCCTCTCCATGTCAGCCCAGATTTGATCTCTACCTCTGGCTTTATCTGTGGGCACGGCGATGTCACGACTAAGGTGCGTATGGGGAAACATCTCAACTCGTCGGCCGTTCCATGTGTCCATGTGGAGTAAAATGGTGTGCTGGGAGTTAGGGTTTAGGTTCCCAGACAGCTTTGCCATCCATGACTCGTGAGAGGGTCCCATTGCTCTCTTGCCCTGTATCCCTCCCTCCCTCCGTGGAGTTATTGGCGTAAGGTGTGTGCCCCTGTCCGTGGAGCCGGGTGGAGTGTCGGCAGCTCAGTCCTCAGACCTTCACTGTCCCCAGAAGGCACCTCGTGACATTCTGCCCGGCAGTGGCCATGGAGGGCTGTGTCACAGAGGTCCCGCGTTCCTGCTCCCTCTCCCTGCCTGGAACTGGCCCTCACTCCCCGGCCAGGAGTGGCTTGGAGGTTGGACCGAGCTGTCAGAGTGGAGGCCTCTTTCCTCTCTCTTCCTTTGCAACTTTTCAGACACTGGGGAGCACGCAGCCTCTTCGCGGGAAGCTCGCTGTGTGGACGGGGCCTCCAAGCACCTGCCCACTCGCTCTTATACAGACCCTGTCGTCAGTGTGGTGACGCTCCCTAGGAAGTTGCCCATTTATGGCTGCTCGAGCAAATGATATCATCACAATAGGTGGCTCCTGTCTAAATAGGGATCATTTGTGAAATGAGATTATAGACATTTATCTGAAAAAGCAGGACACAGAAGCACCTGCTTTCTGTAATTGATACCCTGGGGAGGGCACTGCACGGTAATTAAAGCATCCGTCTCCACAGCTAATGCTATTACGGGAGGCGAGCCTGCCTCTCCCGGTCTGTGCCAGGCAGCCCCCACATCCACATAGCTCCAACTCCAGATCCACGTTTTCTCTTGTGCTTGAATATATGGGCCATGCATCGCATCCCATGCCTGCCGCCCTGCTGCAGTGAGCTTGTTTGCAGAGCCCTGTGGCAGCTGAGGCAGAGCTGAGCCTGGCTGGAGCCCCGGGTGCACACTTGGCCACCTCGGCCTTCTCCCCCGCGGCGATGCCGGCGCTCCCGGTGCCTGCACGGCGCCCTGTCTGCTGAGCAGCTTCTGCCCTTTGCATTTGGATGCTGCAGACGGTGCAGCACGAGTCTTGCCTCGGTAAGTCAAGGATGACTCATTTCTTACTTTCCCTGCCTTGCATGTGTACTTGCACTAGTGCGGTGGCATCAGGTAGACAGCACCGAGCTGATTAGTCTCAACTAGTTAATCTCTGGGAGCTGCTGTCCCCTCGGTACTTGCAGCATGTTTTCCGCTGCCCTCTCTCCCAGTAGGCTGTACTGCTTTGATGAGTAAAATACTCATCTCTCAGTAGTCATTGTGACAGCGGGGGGGACTAGTGTTTCTGCAATCCGGGGAGTGTCTTGATTGCCATGGAGGGTCTAGGGGAAAGGTCGTGCACAGCAGTCCAGAGCCACGGCGCTGTAATTCTGAGAAGACAAGTTCAGTCTTCAATTAATCATTATTCCCATAATGACCAAATGCCGGAGCAATTTGTAATGCACGGATGTCCCGGCTCTTCTATGTATTATAGCAAAGATGCAGTGGCACGGCCACTGGGCTTAATATTCCTTTGGGAATGGGTAAATCCAGGGACCTGCAGTTATTAAAACCTGTGTTTCTAAATGCAAGCAATGGAGAGAGAAGCCCGTGGAGACCGCTTCCTTTGTAACGCCAAGTGCAGAAAAGATCGGGTGCCTCTTACCAGCTGCATTAAATAGGATCAAAGAAAAGCGAGAAGGTGTTTGGCTGAGATGCTGTGAAGTGCTGCCATGTATTTGTCATTAAGACCGAGGACTTCTTCAAACGCAGGAGATTACGATATTTAGCTGACCAAGTGACTGTCCTCTGTTTCGTCGGAAGAGACAGTGCTAAGTGTGATGAGAATTGCTGAGGCTTTAGATGAAGCATGTTTCCGAGTGCACACATTCTGCCCAGGGTCCCTGCGAGCCCTAGGGTCACTGGCTCATACCATCCACGGAGGGCTTTGGCAGTGGGGAACTTTGTAACGAGTGACTGGCACCTTCACATATTAAAAGGTGAAGGTTAGGCATTTTTGTGAGGGTTTTTCTTCTCGTGCTTCTTGCCTTACTGTGCTGACGTTTCTCTCTCTCTTTTTTTTTTGCTTTATCTTGTGCAAAAATATGTACCTCTTTAAATGATAATCTGAGCCCCTTTCTAATGAAATAGAATGTCAGTAAAGAGATTCGCTATTGACCCAGGCATCTAGGTAATTACTAGCTTTAAAAGTTTCTGTTCTAAATGACCAACATATCCTGCATGGAGATGCTATACTCAGTGCAGCACTGGGCATGGCCAATGAGAAGCTGTTCTTGGTTTGTCCATATTTAGGTGGTATCTACTATTTCATTCATAATTTTGTCCCCACAGCTTGGGTGCATCTCCATGCAGAGGTTTAGTGTTAAAGTGCCACATTTTGTGACCTTTAACTTGTTCATGAAATAGAACAAACCAGTGGGGCTTCCCCAGCCTTGTGAATCACACTTTTATTTAGCAACAAGTGCTCGCATACTCAGCCAGCATCACGTACACCAATGTCACTCATACCAGGGTGACGTGATTCCCCAGAAGAACAATTGGGAAATGCAAGCCTTTAGTAGGATTTGTGGCCCAAGGCGTGGAGTTTTACTGGGAGTGATACACACAGAAGGTTTTGGGTCTCAGTGCAGTCAGATGCCTGTTGGCCTAACCGTTACTGTTCTACTAAATTTAGTTCTGGCCCCCAATTTGCAATACTTACTCAATAACAAGTATTAGCAAGTCATGAGTATTGCTTTTTATTTTTGACCAAATAAACTTACTTATGGTTAAAACAAAAGTGGATAACTGGAAATAAGTGATGTACAGGAACACTATTCCAACTGGAAAAATACAACTTAAGATGTACACATAATTCATTAAACACCACGGCAATAGATTTTTTACAACCAAAGAAGGACTCTGTTTGAGGATGTTCTATATTTGGTGGGTAAACTTTCATTCTCCACTCAAATTTTGTTTAACCAGCATCGATAACTTCAAAACCACATGCATTTTTGTTTTCTAAAGCAATATCAGTTTTATTTAAATACTACTTAATCTGGCAGCCTTCTTTTCCTTCAATGAGTGAGTCGTCACATTATCAAATTTGCTGTTCTCTAAAAGGTTGTGTCAATGCAGGCTGAATGTGGACTCTCAACATACTTGACGTAGACAATTGAGCTCTGCTGATGATTTATAAAAGGCTAAAGTACTTCCTCTCTCCTTTCCTTATGGTGCATGCTGCAGAGGCACAAATGCTTAGTGGGAACAGGAGAAGGACCCTCCCACTCCACACAGACACACGCATACTGGCCCATCTACATGCAGCCTAGAGAATCCACTTACAGAGCGGGGAGGGTGGACGCTCGGAAGAGCGCTGCGATATCACGGAAGGCATGAGAGGCAGTGTTGAGAGGCCGCCGTGTGTTTGCAGTTCTGTTGGTGTGTAAGTGTTGAGATGCAACCAGACACCCACACACAGCGTGGCTTCCTCGCCCAGTGCACAGCATGTGCAGGGGTATTTCTGAATAAATACACCTCCACACACTAATTGTGCACTTCCCTTATTCACTGTGCCAGCTTAAAATATAAAGCTATTCATCTCCAGGCTTCTGTGCACACGATCCGGCAGTCATTGACGCTTGTGTCTGAAACACTGAGTCAGTCAGGTCTTTTCAGAGACACAGCAGTTGCCAGAAATTTGATTATTGGATCATTATTTTATTCATCATTATTTCACAATAACAACTGGTAGTAAAATTAGCATTTTTCATGTGACTAACATCAAGACAACAGTCATAATGTTTCTATTTAGAGAACAGTACTGTGAAATGACTTTCTGTCCACATGTGTTTGTTGGAGCTGCCCTGTGCTTGGTGGAGACTGGAAGCAGCATGTTCATGCAGGAATCTACAGTTTCTGTCTTTATCACACAGCATAAAACCTTTGGCTCCAATGTGTGGATGGGGGCAGAACATATTTAAACCACTAGTCTCTGAGTAACACGGTCACGTATCTTGAAAATGCCTCACGTTGTTAATTTTGAGATATTTAACAGTTGCACGTGTGCTTCCTTTCACACGGGTCATCAAATGCCTCTAACACTTGTCTCCCTTCTAACTTGCTGCCTCGAAGACACTCGCACCCCATCTGGGACTGGCTCGAGGCTGAAGCTCACCATTTCTGCTTCTCCCATTAAGAACATTGTTTGTCCATTGTGGACACAGTTCAGAGACAGAGAATCTTGGTTTTTAAAGTTCCCAAATAGTTGTACAGGACAGTCTATCTGCGTAACTCAGATTCCAAGAATTGCAGGAAATCTTTCTGATGTATCTGTTTTTACAAGTTGTTCACCGTTTCAGCCTGTGAGAGGAAATGGCTTTGCCCTGCTTGGTGCTCCTGATTCCTCAGAGGAGGGGCCGCTTGTCTGGAGTCGCACGTCCGGCTTGAGCGTGTGGTTTCGAAGGGCGCTGGTGTTCATTATGTGCATGGCTCAGACACGGGTCTGCTGCTGGTTCCAGGTGTGGGTCAGGGTTGGAGAGGACAGCCTTCCCCGCTCTACACCAAGGTCACTGTCCTTGGCCTACACACGTGGCGCTGTCCACCTGCGCTGAGCAGGGTGGTATTGGCAGAGCGCCTCTCAGCTGTACCACACCCTCCGCTTGCGGCCACACCAAGGGCCTGTGCCTGGCTGCAACTGTTTAAATGCCCATTTCGCAGATGAGAAAACCGAGACTTATGTGGTTGATTGACCTAAAGTGTTTTAGGTCTCCAGCAAAATTAAGTGGGAGGAATAGACAGTTCCCATAGACCCCCTGTCGCCCCTCTGTGGGCCCCTCTGTCAATGTCCCCCCAGGTTGGTGCATTTGTTGCAGTCCATGGACCCACCCTGACAGGTCATTACCACCCAGCGTCCACGGTGGATGTGAGGGCTCTCCCTTGGGGTTGTGGGTTCTGTGGGTTTGGACAGATGTGCGGTGACCTGCATGCACCACTGTAGTGTCACACAGACCGTTTCGCTGCCCCAAAAACCCTCCGTGCTCCACCTGTGCATCCCTCCCCGCCACTGACCCCTGACACCCACTGACCTTTCACTGTCTCCATAGTTTTGCCTTTTCCAGAATGTCGTGCAATTGAAATTGTAAACTGTGCAGCCTCTTCAGACGGGCTTCTTTACTTGGTAATACACACGTAAGGCTCCTCGGTGTCTTCACGGCTTGAGAGCTTGTTTCTTTCCAGCACCGAGTAGTAGTCCACTGTCTGATGCACCGCTGTTCATTCACCTGCCGAAGGACATTGTGGATGCTTCTGAGTTTTGGCTGTTGTGAATAAAGCCACTATAAATGTCTCTGTGGGGAGTTTTTGCGTAGAAATTGGTTTTCAACTCGTTTAGGTAAATACCAAGAGCACAGTTGCAGACTGTGTGGTAGGAGCATGTTTAGTTTGTGAGAAGCTGCCAGACTGTCCTTCACGGTGGCTGAACCACTGTGTGTTCCCACAGCAGGGACAGTTCCTGCTGCTCTGAGTCCTCGTCAGCACTTGGTGCTATCCATGCTGGGTTTTAGCCATGCTCGTGGGCGTGTAGTGGTGTCCAAGGTGTTCTCACTGGCCAGCAGTGGTTCTGTCTCTGCATCTTGCACTGATTTTTCTACACTCTCAGGTGGAAGGAAGGAGGGAAGGAGGGAAGGAAGGAAGGAGGGAGGGAGGGAGGCAGGGGAGCAGAGGAAGAGAAGACATAGGCCAGCGAGGGTTGCAGAGCACCATGGAGCCAGGCTCCCAGAGACCCTTTCCTGTGAATGTTCCCAGAGCAATAACCCACTTCCTCTTCCCAAGCTTATAAGATAATGCCCCAAGAATGAGGATTTTTGCAAAAGAAGATGAAGAAACAGGTCAGGTGTAGCCCCTGCCTGCTGGACTTGGGCAGGGGGAGTTCTGCTCTGGCTGTTCGAACTCTGCTTGGCTCAGACCTTGAAAGACTCGCAAGGATGTGCCTGGTGAAAATAAAGTTCCGACGACAGAAACAAACATTAAAAATTCCCTGCTGAAATATGACGGATAGCGCTGCTCCAAGTTAGGGACACACACATTTGTTGTAGCTGACGTGGTGACAGCATTTTTAGTTGCTGGGAGAATGATGTCGGCTTTAGACAAATATTTGTGGAGATGTAACTGGTCCCCACTGTGTTTGCCAAGGCAGCCGCTGTGCACTGAAGCCTGGCGGGCGGGCGGGGGCCCCGCGGGCAGGTGGGTGGGCCGGCAGGGGCCCCTTGGGCGATGTCTCCCACGCCCTGGGCCTTCTGCACACATTGTCCCCTCAGCCCCTGAGGTCAACTGTAATGTTTGTAGAATGATATAGAAATGAGGCAAAGCAAACTGTGGACTCGAGTGTTGACTTAGTGGTTTCTGGGAGAGTGGCGGGACCTAGAGGTCTCACAGGACTGAGCTTTGGTCTCCTTCCACCACGGGGTCTGTCACTGCTCCCAGAGTTGTCTGCTGTTTAAAAATGGCACCATTCATTTATAATAATGTATAGTCTTATAAACATTGTATTTAATGTGACATTATTAGTATAACGCTACACATATAGCAGAAATTGCTGGGGCTCGCAAAGCACTGAGCACCGGCTGGAGGGCTTGGTCTTCAGTGTCACGTCTGGTTTTCCCAGGATCAGGTGGAGCCTCGATGTTCATTTCACGGGGTGGGTGTTGGGGGAAGAATCCTTGAGGGGCTTCCCAGGTCTTCAGAGAGGTGACAGCTGAGCTGGAGCCAGGCCTCAGTTTTCCCTCCAGACTGAACCCCTGACCCCACAGCTGTCCTTGGAGGAGAGAAGGAAGGGACTTAAAATCAAAGTGCAACAAACACACGTTTAGCCTTGGAAAATGTTTTGTTCTTGTACTTAGAAGTATGTCTTTCTGATACTGTGCATATTTAAACATTTTCCCCCCAGATCATAAGATTACTTTCTGAAAAACTCACTTCAGGGAAATCTGAGAAGGTGTCAGGGCTTCTTGTTCACTTTTTGCTCAGTGCTATTTGATTTAAACCAACCCGTAAACTACGAGCTCTTTCCTTGGCCTCCTTTCCTGGGTTATGTTTTGCCTTAAATTGGCTCAGCCCCGCCAGGACAGTGGGGCTTGATGTTGGTGGGGGTCTGTGGGTTTTGCATGCAATTTTGGGGATTTTTTATCCTCTGCTGTGCGTCACATCAACAGGCAGCCCATGGAAATCGACACATGTCCTTGGTATTCTGCGAAATACTTCATGTGTAAGAGTTGGGATTTTTGAACTGTGCAGCGTTTGCTTATTTTTTGAACAGAAATACCATTTAAAAGGTGCAGCTTCCACGCACTCACATGCATGCACACACACACACATTTCCCTCCATTACAGAGAAGACAGGGAGGGAAAAGTTAGCCTTTGAAATGTTGTTTCCCTGCAGCTGACACTTGGGAGGAAGGAAGGAATTTACACTGGAAGAATGGTGCTGGCTGTTCCATGCAGGGAACTGTCTGCCACCCTGAGACGGGCTGTGACTGGTCTGGCCCAGCCTCTGTGCCGTCACTGCCACGCCCCAAAGCAAGTGTGAGCACCTTTGTCCCCAGAACCAGGAGGCCCAGCAGAAGCACCTTCTAAGATCCAGTTACGTTCCGACAGTGCCTTTCAAAGTCATAGGGCTCTCAACAGATAGTGCGCTGCTGTCAAAATGCAGCGTCAGCCACTCTGGAGTGGGAGCACCCGTGTTTCTGCAGTGAGAGCTGCACCTCGTGTGGGCTCCTCTGCTGGCTGCATGTCCACAATTCCCTGCAGACTGAGGCCAGCTGCAGAGCAGGGGAAAGCAGGCTGCAGGTGAGATTGTGGACACTGTCCCCTTCCAGAGAAACCCAGCATGAAGCTAGAATGCACTGTGGCCGTCTCTTGTGGACATAGCAGTAACCACTGTCTACAGCACCTGAGGAAACCCACAGATACCCACGTGGCTCTCTTGAAGTTAACCTCCATGGGCAACTCCTGTGGTGAGCAGTCTCCTCATCCACACCTCGAATGGCACGCGGCCTCACGGGCACTGGCACGGGCACAGGGCTTGGCTCCGACTCAGCAAAGCCTTTACTCCTGGACGTCCAGTGCCGGAGCGTTTCATGTTTTCTTCGTAATTGTGCACCTTTCACGAAAAAGCGCAGTGTTCATCGAATACACGAGCCGGTGTGATCTGACCTTGGTCCTTCCGGCGCCTGTGTGGTCAAGGAAGTCCTGGAGGTGTGGTTCTTACTAAATACATTGATGCACACACTACCAACACCAGCCGGTTCCAGCTGGAAGGCAGAGTTACAGCTTCTGTCTAACTGGCACTTGCCAGGCATGTGCCTGGGAGGAAGGGAGCGAGCTGGGTGTGGCGCTAAGGCTGGGAGGCTCAGTGTGCGTCTCGGGAGCTGTCCCTGCCGGCTGAGATGCAGGTGATTTCAAAGGAAGTGTGTTGTTACTCTATTAACTTAATTAGGGAGTTCTCATGTGACGCGTTAGGATCTTAAACTTTATTCCACGAATTCTCACTGGCACTTGGACCTCTGATCTCCTACCTAAGGGGAAAGTCCACAGCTGAGGGGAGCCACACACAGCGCTTATTTTGAATTGAGGTGATATTGAGTTTCGAGGTGTGTTTTCAACCTTTCAAAACAATTTCTTCAATAGAAACAATCCTAAAAAATATTTGAAACCATGTTTCTCTCCTGCTTTTGGAATGTATCAATTTATATTTCCTTTTTTATTAATAATTTACCCTAAAGACTAAAATTTCAAAAATTTTGGTATGACACAAATAGCCAAATCATTTGTTTTATTACATTATACAGAACTGTAAAGTTTTGTAGCTAACGTGATTGAGAAATTAGGTGTTGTTTTTTTCTTTTTAATGATCATAGAGGCTCTGAGACCTTTGTCTATAGAAACTTCTATGATAAAAATATTTTTATATCAGTGTTAAAAATATGTGTAGATATCAGTGTTAAAAATATAGACTCAGAAAAAAAATTTATACTAGCTCTTGAGCTTAGAATTTGAAAGAATGAGACAGTTGAACTAAAATAAACAGGGTATGTTCTCTTACTTTTCAAAAGATGTTTTTGTTTCCCTAGAAACACTGTTCTAGTGTCTTAATTCCTTGGGAGAAATGGTAGACTATGGAACAGGTGCTTGGGCAACAGGCTAGCACACTGCCCCACGCAGAGGGCCTCGGTGCCTGCAGGGATCAGATGGTCACAGCCAGGGCTGACATTTGAGATGTTGTCTGCTGTTTTATTCAGGATTGTATAAATTCAGTGCTCTTCTTCTACTCAAAAAAAGTCAACACTGTTCAGCAAAAGGCTCAACAGCCTCCAGTGGAGCCTGTGAGGGCTCAACATAGTGACACTGTTCTTGCTTGCCTTGCAGTGGGCAGGTGTGCAGTGGACAGATGTGCAGTGGGAAGGTGTGCAGTAGAGAGATGTGCAGTGGACAAGTGTGCAGTGGGCAGGTGTACAGTGGGTAGGTGTACAGTGGGCAGGTGTGCAGTGGACAGGTGTGCAGTGGGCAAGTGTGCAGTGGGCAGGTGTGCAGCACACCTAACAAACAGCACAGGGAGAAAAAACGGCAAGCGTCTGCTGTGCTGGGTGAGTCCTGTACCTCTCCCTGACAGTGTCCTCAGACTCCACGGAGCACATCCTTTAGGATGAGGCCCCGCCCTCTGCAAAGGCCACCATTCTCTCCGGACACGGCCAGGAGGACAGGGTCTTGGAATGTTCTAGGAATCAATTTGATGACTCAGTTTTTTTCTTTCTGGATTTCGTTTTAAGCCTCAGAAGGTCCCATTTGAGCCAAACAGAAAGCTCTTCTTCCTCAGATGAGAGGGAGCTACACAAAGCTTTGGGGAATGTTCTGCCCAGGTGACCACTCGGGCTGGCGCTTGCAGGTGTGGGCCGTCTCTGCTGAGTACCTGCGGAGGCACGCTCAGACCGACTGTTCACCAGAGAGCAGGTGGTGCTGACCCGGGCTGGTGTCGGTAAGTGCTGGAGTCCACACTGGAAGCTTCCAGACAGGTTCCCAGAACTGCTTTCTCTCCAGCAGTGGGCTGTTCTCGTGGGTTTGAGGGGTGCCTGCATTCCAGGGGCACTTTCTCCTCGCCTGTCCCCCTCCTCTTATGGTGGGGAGGGGACAGGAGTTTGTCTTGGTGCTGGAGCCTCGCACACCAATGAGGGCTGAGGGCGAGTTAGAAGTGAAGGTGACTGGCTTCGTCGTGTACGTGAGGTCAGTCAGTGAACGCTTTAACTTTTCTCCTCCCTAAAGTTCCTTTACGGAAGCAGGAGACCGCACCACCGTGAGGAGCGTGGCTGCGTGTGGTGGGAGGCTGTGAACGGATGCTCTTCCATAAGCAGTGCAGGTGGGGTCTGGGCCCGAGTGCTTCACCATAATCACGTGGGGGCTGTCCAAGGAGAGGGGGGGTTTGAATGCATCTGAAGTGTATCTTTCAAAGACAAAGAGTGGTGCAGACCAACAGCAAAGTCTGCAAGTGAGGTGAGAGCAGGGCCTGCTGCCCTTCCACAGACAGCGTCGACGGGCCGTCTCACCCAGGCGGGCTGGAGTTTTCTAACTCTCTCCTGTGCTGGCCTCCCTGTCTGTGAAGGGAGGATCACCTGGGCAGCTCTCAGAGCGCACTGACACTGCATTCCAGTCCCGAGTTTGCTGTGCATGAATGAGTCAAGCCCTTGACCTCTCTGATTCTCAGTTTCCACAAGAGGAATGATGGTATTGTTGGGAAAGCGTTTGTGGAATCTCTTGCTGGACAAGAAGCAGATCCGTCAGGTGCATGCCCTGCACCCGTAACTGTTAGTAAAATCCAGTCCCAGGATGCCGTGGTCGTACGACACCACGATCTGCGGGGGCAGAGCGGCAACAGCATTGGCAGCCCCTCTGCCTTAAAAGTGCATCCCTTTCTTCTCTCTGACTGCCGCTGAGATGTTGGACTTTCAGCTGAAAATTGTCAGACCCACATTCAGTTCCTGGCTCCACTGTTGACCAGGGGTGCAGCCTTGGGTAAACGCCTAATCTCCCACAGGCACTGCATGTTCATCCGTAGAATAATCACAGCCACAGCACTGGCCACATGCTGACGTGTGGCTTTAGAGGGTACACACTCAGGGCTTCGTTTTTTCTTTTTCTTTTGAGACAAGGTCTTGTTATTTTGCCCAGACTGGATTCGAACTCCTGGGCTCGACTGATCCTCCCACCAAAGCCTACTGAAGACTCAGGATTTTTTTAAACTGACAATTGCCCACGACATTTATGGGGAAATCTGCCAGGATTCCACATTTTAGTTTTGTAATAAAAATGTTCTTAAGAAACCCTTAAGGTATTTCTTTTGCCAGTTGTTCCAGTGGCGACATCGGCCCCACACAGTGACTACTCAGGTATCCTGGTACCCTCTCCCACAAGAAGGTGAAAGCTTTACACATCCTTTTCGTAGATCTTCCCGGGCCACGTGGCTGGACTCTTGGCTGTCTCAGCATGTGCCCTTGAGTTTGCCGGTTTTCTGAGCTGCACTTTGCACACATCCTTGGTGGCCTCATGTGATGATGTCCAGTTCATACGTCTAGAGGTGTTGTCGTTGTGCACCCTGGAAGGCTGTGACCTGCCCTAGGGACTGAGTGTGTGCCACGAGGAAGCAGAGAGGAACATGCAGCCCATGGCAGCTTGCGGGGGGCCATCCTCTGCCCCTTGTTTTCCTAAGCCATAAAGTAGGGAGGACGATGGATTCGTACCCTGGCAGCTCCCGAGACCTGCAGGGTCACCAGGGGGTCGTCCCCCAGTCTAGGGTATTTATTCATCTAGAATATCATTAATAATAAGAACAATAGCTAGCACTATCTTTTGAATTAATAGAACTTATTTCTTTTTTTTTTTTTTTTTTTGAGACAGAGTCTCACTGTGTTGCCCAGGCTAGAGTGAGTGCTGTGGCGTCAGCCTAGCTCACAGCAACCTCAAACTCCTGGGTTCAAGCAATCCTTCTGCCTCAGCCTCCCGAGTAGCTGGGACTACAGGCATGTGCCACCAT
>CAUYSK010082276.1:0-27961 GCA_963575035.1 Avahi laniger
TTTCCCTGATGATTAGAGATGTTGAGCATTTTTTCATATGTTTTTTGGCCATTATTCTGTCTTCTTTTGAAAAGTTTCTGTTCATCTCCTTTGCCCACCTTTTGATAGGGCTGTTCGATTTTTTCTTGCTGATTTTTCTGATTTCTAAATAGATTCTGGTTATCAGCCCTCTGTCAGATTTGTAGCACGCAAAAATTTTCTCCCATCTGTGGGTTGCCTGTTTGCTCTTGTGACAGTTTCTTTGGCTGTGCAGAAGCTTTTTAATTTGATTAGGTCCCATTTATTTATTTTTGTTGTTGCTGTAAATGCCTTTGGGGTCTTCTTCATAAATTCTTTGCCTGCTTCTAGGTATTTTTGAAAAGTCTGATCCTAGTCCTTTCTACATATTGTTGGAAATACAAAAATTAGAAAAATCCCTGGACCCTACTGTCAAAAACCTTACATTTTAATTGGGCAAATAAGATATTTGCATAATTGTGAGCAAGAGAAAGTGTTGAGTCCCATCAAAGGAGTACAGATAGAGTGTTATGAGAGTTCAGAATGAATATGTCATGTTCAGCCAAAGAGATAAGGGAAGAAGACACTCTGAGGGTATATTTTTAAGCTCAGTCTAAAGGATGGATATGCAGAAAGGAGAGGGGGCATTCTAGATAGAGGGGACAGTAAAGGACAGATAGAGGGGAAAGGAAAAGGAAAAGTATAGCGCATCTATGGGGAACAGCTAGCAATTCGTGAGTGTGATGGAGTGTAGTTGATTGTAAGGTTGGAATGCTAAGTGTAGGTTAATTTTAAGAGATTTGAATGCCCTAATGCTGTTGATAATAGTGACAATGATAGCAGCTGCTGTTTATTGAGCATTTACTATTTGCCGGTCACTCTTCAAAATGCTTTATATGAATTAACTCATTTAATAGTCACTACCATATGATATAGTTGCTATATCATCTTATATTCTTAACCTTGTGCAATAGGAAACATTAATCTGTAGCCAGTGGGCGAGTCAGTAAGTTCTCTCTTTCTTTCTTTAAAAATCTGAGGAGTGACATGACAGAGCTGTGATTTAGGGAGGTTAAACTTGCGGTGTTATCTAGGATAGGCTGGATTTGAGAGGAAAAATGGAAATTGGTGCCATCTAGCCATCATTAACAAGAGTGGATATAAAGGATTCGGACAGTGTATCTAAAGGGAACAGATCACACTTAAGTAAATTGAGGTCATTTCAGCTGATTCTAAAGTTAGTATCTGGCTGGGCATGGTGGCTCACACCTATAATCCTAGCACTTTGGGAGCCCAAGGTGGGAGGATCTCTTGAGCCTGGAAGTTTGAGACCAGCCTGAGCAACATAGTAAGTCCCTGTCTCTACAAAAAAAAAAAAAAAATTAGCCAGGCATGGTGGCTTGTGCTTGTAGTTGCAGTTAACAGGGAGGCTAAGGCAGGAGGATAGCTTGAGCCCAGGAATTTGAAGTTCCAGTCGGCTATGATGATACCACTGCTCTCTAGCCTGGGCAACAGAGTGAGACCTTGTCTCAATCAATCAATCAATAAAATAAAAACAAAATTAATGTCAAATATCACAGTAATATCTTATTCTAGAAATGGGAAAAATGGTAGGCAAAAAAAGAACCAAAATAGCAGATTTTTGCGCTGTTTGAAAATTTTTCAAAGATTTCAGTGAGATATTAGCCATAATTGATATTTGCCTGCCTCATTTAATTTGAAATGATTATTAAAATTTTAATCTAGAATTTTTGTTTAAATATTATGAGAGTTAAGTATATATGTTGAAGGAATGAAAATGGTATCACTGTGACTATTTCCTTAGAAATCAATGGTTTGATGTCACCAAATTTCAATTGTACTGTTACATGATTTCTAATTCTTTGAAATTAAGTTTAGGTGTATTTAACATGTAAAATTAAAGGTGTCTTCTAAATGCTTTGCATTTTGGTTATTGCTGCCATGCGGATGCAGGCGCACATTCAGGGGAGTTCATGTATGGCTTGGAAAACTTTGTTTACAAGGACATCAAGCCTGGTGGGTATGCATGGTTAATTATATTCAACTATATAAAAATTGTATTCTTATCAATACTTGTGCTTTTAGTGGAGTCCATTTGATGATGTGCTATCCTTTTAGAAAATATGGAAGTATAATTTGTGTCTTTCCCTATTACCATCATTTCCTTTTCCCCATTTCTGTACTCATTTATTCATTTATTAAATATTTGAGGGCCGTCTTGTAGCAAGCACTATATTGGATGCTGGTGTTCATGGAGTAAACAAACACAATTCATTCTGCCCTTATAAAGCTTAGAATTTGATCTGCTGATAAGTTTTAAATTCAGACTGCCTTTTTGACTTTAGTTCTATAATACAGTAGGTTCTCCTATAGCAGTGTCTTCAAATTCGTAAAAGCGAATTGAGACTTTATTCAGAACCTTGATGGGAGGTGCTCCTCTGAGCTTCTCATATCCTCCTTGATTTGTTTCATTTTCGTAGTAGCTCTGGAAGCACCTTAAGGCCACTGTCCTTAACAGCGTATTGAAATTTGAAGCTTCACAAAGGGCAAATTGAAGGCTGTTTGCTTGAGGATTTACAATAGGATTCTTTTGGAAAGAATATTAGGAAATCTACCAGATATATTAAAATAATAATTTTTAATATTTTAAATAATTTGATTTATTAAACTTTATATTTTATATAATACTTCAGAAATAAACTGAATCACATTTACAATTTGTTTCAATTAAATTATAAGTCTATACCTCAAAATATAAACAGTTAACCTCAGGTAAAAATTACCTCTGCAGCTAGAAGCTTCTTTAAGATGTTGGGTCTTTATGACAAACAGAAGAATTTGTATGGCAGCTTTCACAGCATTAAGTGAAATTACCCTGAAAGCAGTTTCCCTTCTATCAAATCCATTCCTTTAGTAAGTGTGGCTGACTGTGTTAATTTTTCTTACAGTTACTTTGTTTAATGTAAAAGATAGCATGAAGATACTCATGTTTCACTGTCCAATTTTGTAGATTGTAATTGAACCAGCTTTCTGTAGTCTGGGCAACATTGTTAAAAAATAGCAAACTGTAACGGTTGCGATAAAGGAAATCCTAATTGATTCAGGGTTTTTTTTTTTTTTTTTTTTTTTAAGTGCGCGAGCCTGGATAAAAAATGAGGTCTAGAATGCCGATGCTTCTGAAATAAGAATAGTTAATTTTGTTGATGACATCTTCATTCATTTGACTAAGACTTCATGTATACATCGTGATTATTTCCTCTTTTCAATTTCTGAGTGTATATTTGTTCCTCATTTGATGTTAGTTTCTTTTTTTATTCTGGAGCAGTGATTGTCAAACAGTCAAAACTGTTTTCATAATTACACTAAGGCATTATTGATTTTTCACTATGTTGACATTTGCATTGCTGGTGCAAAAGCACTGATGTGTAAAATTGCTTTGCTCTCTGCCTTAGCGTGATTCAAGGCAGTGGTACCAAACTATACTAGTAGTCATTGTACTCTTTACTACCATGCATTCACAGTAAAAAAAAAAAAAACAAAAAAAGTGCCAGTTTTACATAAGAATTTCCTTGATGAAGTAGGAAATTCTTAATTTTAATAAACTTCAACTTTTGAGCACATATCTTGTTAATATTTTGTGCAACAAAAGAGTATGCATAAAGCATTTGTGCTTACTGAAGTAGAGCGACTGTCTAAAGGAAAAGTACTGACACAGTTGTTTGAGTTGTGAGCTGAACTAGTTGCTTTTTTTGTGGAATAGCATTTTTACTTTGAAGAATTACTGACAGACTATTGTTATTCAAATTTGAGTGTTTGGTAGACATTTCAACAAAATAAATGATTATTTACTTCAAGTAAAAACAAATTGCAATATTTGTTGCCAGTGATAAAATTTGAGCTTCTGAACAAAAATTAGAATTTTGGAAAACTTATACCCGCCACCTTGAGCTTCATAGCTTCTCAGTAGTACTTTAAGACTTCTGATGAGATTGGTTGTATTATTAATAAATGTGACTCCTGATACTAAATAATGAAAAGACTCAGACTCATTCTGATTTTATCTGGCAGGCTGCAGAGAATCTTTGAATAATTTTGAGCAGCAGATTAACAGGCTGTGATTAGAATTTTAGAAGATACCAATCTGGTAGCAGTGTAGAAGGACCTGTAGTAGGAGGTGAGCATGGAGACTAGAGGCTCTTAGACTGTCTCAGGAGTTCGGACTAGAGGTGATGCCTGGCAGGCAGTTGATTGTGAAGATTTGTAAGTTGCATAGGACAGGTGTTAGACCAAAATGTGAGGCAGTGTCAAATAAAAGAGGATGAGGTTTTAAAGGAATTACTAAGCTAAGCCAGTGTGTATAGTTCCACGTACATGGTATGCCCTTTTTACATTTTTCATGTCCTTCAGTCATTAAATAATTTGCTTGTGAGGCATATCATCCAGAGGAAGTCATCTGTTGGCAAGCTACCCTTTCATTTCATTTGTGTTCCTATGTTCATTCCATACATTTATCAAAACCTTTCCCTGAAAGTTTCGTAATCTGTCATTGTTACATCTCCAATATTTTGATAGCATTGAAATTAAAGTGAATCTTTGTATTGTGAAGTCATTAACATTACAGAGGGCATTGAGAAATGGATATTTTTCCAATTTTAGTATAATTGTGCCTGCCAAGTTATTTTCTAGATTAAATCAGGTTATTCTTTATTAAAGAAGATTTGTGAATTTGTGTTTGTATAGAAATAACAGCTCAGTTTAGAATATGGTAAGATGAGTTGTACCAGAATTTGCTGTCAGGAAGAATTCTCTTGTTTTCTTTTCTGTCCTCTTGTCTGCTAACTTGAATTTTATCCTTTTCTCACTAAAATGCTTCCACTGAGAAGGACGTAAACGTAAAAAGCACAAAAAACATTTTAAGAAACCTTTTAAAGGTCTTGATCGCTCAAAAGGTAGGTAAAAGTAGTTTTTATGCCATGTGTTGTTTATACACATTGCCACTTGATTTCTGTCTTGGAAGGTAAAATGAATGTTAGATTACAGTATAACTTCAAAAATAAGTTTTAAGTTGGAAATGCGTATTAAAATCTAAACTAAATCTGAAATAAAACAAAGACACTAGAATAGGCTGTAATTTCTATTGAGTAGTACCTTAGCTATCCTTTGCTAACGAATTATGAAATATGTGAGAATTTCAACTCTTGAGCTTGTTTGTTTTTCAATTTTTTTATAGATAAGCCAAAAGAAGCCAAAAAGGATACATTTTTGGAAAAATTGGCAACTCAAGTAATAAAAAATGTACAAGTAAAAATCACAGATATTCACATTAAATATGAAGACGATGTAAGTAACTTTTGTTTACTTGCTTTAAGTTAGTAATTAAATATGTATTTTATAATATTCTTGATTTATCTATATATGGATTATCTGTACCTATCTTTAAATCCAAGATTGATTTTTTCCTGTTGAGTATACTACCATATTTTCTTTCCTGTATTAGGCCAGTTTTATTGGGCATTTAAATATTAATATGTAAATATACCATTAAACCTCCATGTGCTCCTTTCTAAAGCTTATATAAGAGATTTTTGGATTGTCCTGCATTTTTTTTTTGAATTTTGTTTGATATGTTAAGACTCATAAGGGACTAATTTTTGCTTTTTACTGAGAAAAACATTAATTCCAAAAGGTGATGAAATGACTAATGGTTAATAATAACCAAAAGGGAACTAAAACTCTGGTCACTTGACTTTAGTCCCACTCTCTTTGCATTTCACTGAGTTGGATTCACCACCCACAGCTGCTCTCACACATGTGCAACAATATATTTAGAAACCAGATTTCACTCATGACTAACAGTTTAAATTTAGCCATTTAATCTTAATTAAAATGTAAAAAATATTTTGAAGTTAATATGCATCGCTTTGTTTAAAAGTTTGAAACGTAAGAAACCTTGAATTTTTTTATTTACCTAGGAAATTGGAAGTGTTATTCCATCTCTTCTAAAAATGAATTTATGTTCTTTTTTGTTTTTTATTTGCTTTAAGTTTGAATTGAATTAAAGCAATAGTGACATGTATAGAATTTATTTTCCTTTCTTGGTAAGTTTTTTGTGTAACTTGATATTCAGTAAGACACTTACAGCTTTTCAAAAAATACTGCCATCTCTGTCTTATACGTACTTTATCTCTTAGCTTTATGGAGTCATTAAAGTTAAATCTGTTAACAAATAAACATCTTACAAAACCTAACTCATAAATGTCCTTGTTTATAACAAACTTAAGAAAATAAAATGTATTCAATACATCATGGAAGTGAAAGAATTATTGTTAAAAATTATGTAGAGAAAAGGGAACCCTTGTATGCTGTTGGTGGGAATCTAAATTACTACAGCCATTTTGGAGTTTCCTTGAAAAACTAAAAATATAATTACCATATGATCCAGTAATCTCATTTCTAGGCATGGTAATCATCCCTTATCTGTAGTTTTGCTTTCTGTGGTTAGCAAGTTAGTTACCCACAGTCAAACTCAGCCTGAAAATATTAAATGGAAAATTCCAGAAATATTAATAACACATAAGTTTTAAATTATGAGATATTCTGAGTAGCATGATGAAATCTCCTGCCATCCTGCTCTGTCCCACGTGGGACATGAGTCACCCCTTTGTCCATTGTATCCATCATTAGTCAACTTAGTAGCCTTAGTAGCCATCTGAGTAATCAGATCAGTTATCAGATTGACTGTTATGATATCACAGTGCTTGTGGTCAAGTCATCCTTATTTTACTTAATAATGGCCACAAAGTGCAAGAGTAGTGATGCTGGCATATTGTTATAATTGTTCTATTTTATTATTAGTTAGAAATCAGTATGCTGAAGAGATTATCTGCACTCTCATGTTCATTGCTATGTTACTCACACTAGGCAAGATATGGAAACAGCTAACGTGCCCATCAGTGGATAAATGGCTAAAGAAAATGTGGTATACACACACAATGGAATACTATTCAACCATAAAAAAGAAGGCAATTCTGTCATTTACGAAAATACAGTTAAACTAGAGGACATTATGCTAAGTGAAATTAACCAGGCACAGAAAGACAAATACCGAATGATCTCATTTATGTAGAATCTAAGAAGTTGAACTTGTAGAAGAAGAGAGTAAAATGGTGGTTTCCAGGGGTGGAAGGAAGGGGAAGATTGTGGCCAAAGGGTAAAAATTTTACATCATGGTGAGGTAGAATAAGTTCTGGTGATCTGTATCACAGCATGGTACCTATAGTTACTAATAAAATATTATATATTTCAAAATTGCCAAAAGACTGAATTTTAAATGTATTACCACAAAGAAATGATGAGGGATATGTTAATTAGCCTGATTTGATCATTCCACAGTGTATATATGTATTGAAACACCACATTGTACTCCATAAATATATGTAATTGTTATTTGTCAATTAAAAATAAAATTATAAAAAACAATAACAAAAAACTAATGGCATATTATTGAATGAGACCTCAGTTTGAACTTAAACTAAGCTTTTAATTGCACAAATATGATTAGAAAGGTACATTATTTCTCTCCCTTTGATAAAAACAAAAACATAGGTACACAAGAGAGGGATAAATAACATCAATCACATTTAAATTGGTGTCAGAGACAAAAGATATTAAAATAATCTAAAAGAAAATTAAAAAGTGCAAAGGATTCTTGAATTATGCCTCTTTCAATGTAATTACCTTAATTATCGTATATATTAATAGAATAATGAGAAATATAGTGTAAGAAATGGGGAAAATATAATAATTTATCATAAATATGTTCATTGGTTAATAGCAGTAGTTTGTAGGAAGTGCATTAGCAACTGAGAAGTTGTATTGAATTAAACTAGTGAAGGTTTCTTCTGAAATAAGTACAAGTTATTTTGAGCTAGTTGTGTATAGGTATAAAAAGATGATCATGGAAAAAAAAATGTTTTGCCACAACTTATGTATCTGATATTAATTAAAACAAGGCTCATAAAGCTAGTTGTGCTTTTCAACTACCAGAGCCTGCATTTTTTCCTATTTGAGAAGGGTCCATGTGACTAAACTCTGTCCCAATTGGTGGATTTAGAATGTCATACTTTTCCTCTCTCCCTAGTTTCCCTCGTTTCTGTCATGACCAAACAATTCTATATGACTTCTGAACATCTTTAAGATGTCTGAAACAATGACGCTGCGCACATTGTGATATAGTTTAAGCACTGTGTATAACTTAGGTATTGAAGATGAGAAATAGAACAATAGTATTAATAAGTATTAATTATTAATTAACAATTGTTAATAATATTCTATTTCCGATCTTATAATATTATTAATATAGCATTGGCAGATTTTGGGTAAAGAGACTATGAAAATTTAGTTTGTCCTAACAAAGTATTTTTGAAGTGTCAAGAAAATTAAAGACTTAAAGAGATAGTTCACATTTCCAAGTATGAAAACCTTAAATGTTTTAAAAATGATTTAGTGACTGTTTTCTGTAACACCTTTTTAAATTTATCTATGAAGAACATCCTTAATGATACACATAAAAAGACTGTCCCTTTTTAGCTATCTAGAGACAAGTCCGTTTAGTCACAGTGAGTTGTCTTCTAATAAGAGAAGAGTTCTTATCATGTAAGTGTCATAGAAGTATTATGCCTTCAAAAAGTAGATAATCCCAGCCTCCCTCCCCTTTCTTTTCCACAAATCCAACTGGGTTGTGTGACTTACTTGTAAGTACGTTTCTCTCTGCTGTGTCTTGTGAAGGGTGGGGTGTGGATCCACCGTCACCATCAGTATATTTTAATGTCACCTTTTCTTCTTTGGTAGGTCACTGATCCAAAGCGGCCTCTATCTTTTGGCGTCACACTGGGAGAACTTAGTCTATTGGTAATGTTAGCCTAATTTCAGATTTCTGTGGAACCTGTAAAATATTCTGAAGTCACTTTAGAATTGATTTTAGGTGAATTGCCTAAAATCAGCTATCACTATTATGTTTTTTTATGTATTATCTTGCTACAGCTTTTCTGGAAGTTTAACATTTTTAGTGATGCTATTATTACATTTTCTAATTATTTTGATTTATCCTTCCATGTAACAAATATCAAAATACCATTATCAAACAATTTAAAAGAAATAAAAGTGATATCTTAAAAGTGGGGAAAGATGGGGAAGATAAATTTCTGTAGAGTCATATAATCATCCTTGGTACAGGTAGATGGATTTTCTAAATAGCTTATACATGTCTATCTGTGTGTGTGTGTGTGTGTGTGTGTTTGTGTGTGTTACATTGGGATGTGTATAAAGTAATTCATTTTGATTAAGTATTTTATAATACAGTTTGCTCTCTCTTTAAGGGTAGAGAGTTGTGTATACTGAGGCTGGACAATTTTTTTTACTGTCATGGACAACTCAGTGGTAGGAAACATGTTTGGGGGCATACAAGTGAAGAAAATAGGTAAATTAGGTTTTTCTATAGAGAAAAAGATGTGGTTCACATATATATATAAGGACAGTGAACCATAAATCATACCAGTTACAGGCTTGCCTTATGATTATATATAGAGAAGGCCTCAGTAGAGAAAGAAGAGGAAGAAAAATGAAAGGGAGGTAGACTGGCAGAGAAAGAGAAATAAGGACATGGTTGTGTGGAAGGGCTAAGAATGACATGTCTATTTAGAGAAGCAGAGATATACATCAAGTTGAAGAACAGAGCAGAAACAATAAAGAAAAAGAGCTGCAGAAACAAAGAGAGTCAAGGAAGCTAATGTTTGATATACTGTTTATCCTCTACCTGTTTCCAAAATGAATTTGAAGTAGCTTTCAATAAAAAAGTGTACAGTAATACTTTTAAAGAGACCAGAATCTGTTGTGAAGGGCAGAGAGAATTGTTCCAGAAAACTTAGACTAACAATAGTCATCATAAGGGAATGCAGTATATAACTTTGAGCTTTTAGCAGGCAAAAGAGAAAATACAAAATAGTCATGTACCTCCTATTGTCTGATAACAAGCATGCTAGTGTATAAAAATATGTAGCTTTTTTGGTTGTTTGCTCTTTCATCCTTTTCTGAGACTCTTTGTACTGTTTTATTTGCCTGTATTACTGTCATCCCTTTGTCTGCCTGGTGATTTTACTCAGATTTTAGTACTTATGTGACTTGTTACCTTGTCTTTCTCATTTTTTAAAATTTCTCTCTTAGAATTTACCTCTTTTATGTTTCCCATTATATTTTATCAAAGACCTGTAATATATTATTGTACTGGTTACCATGTTAATCTCCTTCTATCTAAACTGAGTTCATTCACTGATATAATGGTATTACATTTACCTTTTAGTGGTTTTATAATGATTAAATGAGATACTTCGTGTAAAACACTTGGCATATTGTCTGGCTCAGTTATTTCCTGATTCAACTCCTACTGTGGCTATTATAGTGATAGAAACGGTAAATCTGCATCTTTTATTTCCATACCATTCTTTTCTTCCATTTTTCCGATTAAAATCTCACTTAAATCTAAAGTAATCTTCCCGCCTCTGATCTGGATCTCATTTTACCCATCTTACTGGCTCCTTACCTGTTGTATTGTGACTTGACTCATTGCACTGAAACTGTTCTTAACAAGTTCCTCAGTAATGCCCTTGCTGCTAAATAAGTTTAGTATGTGGCATTGCTGACCACTCTGTCCTTTCCAAAATGTAGTCTGTGCAGCGATTTCCATTTTCTCCTGGTTTTCTTCCTATTTTACGATAATTATTTTATTTGTTTGATTTTTTTTTTAATAAAGTGTACGCTCCTCAGTAGTGTAGACTGACTCTTTGTTTTCCTTCATACCCAATTCTTTCCACAGCTCATACATATAGTAGCCCAATAATTATTTTCTGAATGAATGAACTCAGTTAAATTCGAACCTCGTCAATTCTATTTTTGTTGTTCCTTTGATTTTGCCATTTCATATGTGAAGAAACAGCTGACATTAGCTAACGTTAGCTAGATGTATTTTCTTCCTAAGTTATTTTGTTATAGTTTACAAACATAAGAGCACTATTGTATGACATCTATACCACATTTCAGTTATTTTCTTTTTTCTTTTAGACTGCAAACAAACACTGGACCCCATGCATATTAAATGAAGCAGAAAAAATTATATACAAGGTATTATTAGAACAAAAATTTCTTGTTAGTTTCCTAGGTACAAATACTTAATGTATTTCTTGGAGAAACCTTGATAGAGCAGACTGTGCCATTGGAATGTGAGTTAAAAGTCTAAGGTCTAGTTTTGGCTTTGCTATTTATTCATACTGTGCGACCTTCTATAATCACTTACCTATTCTGAGATTTAGGCTCTTCATCTATCAAATGAAGAAACTGTATAAAATTATTTCCCAAATGAAGCATTAGCTAATTGAGATATTTTTACATGTTGTAGAAGAAATATTCTCTGGTCAAGTAAGATTACTGATTAAAGTACTAAGCTACACATTATTAAACAGATATGTTTCATTTGGTTTTAAATTACAGGACTTCACAATACTTTAAATATGCTAATAAACACTGTGTATCTCCAAGGGGGATGTTTAGCATGTGGCTTCTCCCACCTTGTTGATTATAGACTCCTCTCCTTTCATTCTCTTCTGGAAACAGCCTTTCATGTCTGCTGGAGGGATCATGTCTTTCTTATTCAGCAAAATGTTTATAAGGTCTGTTAAAAAATTCTCAATAAGTATTTGATAATTGAATGAATGAAACTCTTGGAAATGGTGTTCTCAAAAGCATAATTTAGCAAATGCTAGACTTAATAAAATCTGTGAATAACATGAATATATTTTCCCACCATTTTTGAACGATTTTATGTCTTTTTTAGAAGTTCAAAATTGAAATTGGGTAATTTTGGAGTAATGAATATGAGAATAATATTTTAATATTGATTCACAACTTCAATGTGTTATTTGCTTGACCTCTTTCATTTTTCTTTTATAGCTTATGCAACTTGATAGTCTTAGTGCCTACTGGAATGTAAACTGCAGCATGTCTTACCAGGGATCAAGGGAACAGATTTTGGTAATTTTAATTTATACCTGTAAGAGCTAACTATGCTCCCTAAATTTGTTGAATATAAGAGATCCTTAAAGAGGACAGGTATCAGTCATTTGTTTAACTTCTATGTCACTAAATCAAAAGTGTGAAAAACATTCTTTGGAATCCACTATGTGTCTTCAAAAAAGCAGTTTTGTTTTTGAAGATCTTTGTGTAATCACTCACTAGATAGTGACATGAAAACCTATAGTATTAGATTAAAACTGCATTTATGGTTTTTCACACTCATTTTGATGGCATTTTTATCATATGCGAATGATTAAGAGTATTATAAAGAAAGATGATAACTTTCCAGTATAAAGTATATATCCTTGGCCAATATTTTAGGCATTGTGGTGATGATTTCTTGAACAGTGGAATATTAATTCAAAACTTTTATATGCTAAATTAATCTTAGTCATGTAATTTACTTAGGAGAGAAAGGAAGAACAACTGAATTTTCTGAAGGGGGTTAATTTCAAAGTTCTACTTATTTCTCAGCAAGATACTGTAACAAATAATTTTCCTTTGAGAATGTGTTTGAGATCCCAACTCATGAATGTACATATATAAACATATGTTTTTTTCAAAGTCAGAGGTAAACACAGTATTACAATATCGTTTCCAGATATTTAGAATTTTTTAAAAAAAATCTGCTTCTGTATCTTTGTACTAAAGAAATATATTTGTAAATAATGCTCAGTGTATTTTTCTTGTGGTCTACTAGTTACAAAAATAGAGGAATAAAAATACTGATATAAGAACCAAGTTTTTTTTCTGTATTTATGGCTGAATATGTATGTATTTTCTTTTTCATTCTCATTCAAATTTTTTGTTTAGGATCGGCTAAAAAATGAAATTCTTACAAGTAGAAATATACTCCCAAATTATCAATGCAGTAAGTAATAGTAAAAGTTTATGTTATAGGAAAAACGTGGAATTAAATATTTTAGCAGCCTTTTTCTGATAAAGTTACTTTGACAAACAGAACATATTAATTTTGTATCTTAGTGATATAATACAGCATATCTGGGTTATAAATAATTATTTAGGAATAGATCATAGCACCTACACCACTGGAGAATAAGAGTTCACTCCCTACAGCCAACCTCCTTCCGCCTCCATGTATTCTTCTTACCTTGTTGTTGTAGTCTTTGTTTTAGGATTTAGGTTTTCTTTGTTTTTTAAAAAAATAACCAAATCTCTGAGATCTTGGTATTTAGGTCACCCCTAGCATGTTACTATTGTAGTGTTAAGATAAACCAACCACTGTAGAGATAAAGATTTTTTTTAGGTGAGCTGTTCTATTTCTTGGCAGCCTCACCTTTATTTTAAAACTGGACAAAGCTACCTGCTTATTTATTTATTTTTTCCATCTGTTTTCTTCATTTCAGTTTTGTTCTAAAGAAGCTATTGTTTTTATGTAATGTGCCCCTTTATGATTGCTCTCAGCTTTCATACCCATGCTACTCTGTATGACTCTGGTTCACTGTTGTTTTCTTCATGTTCTTTTATAGCTCATTGTTACTGGATGATAGTTGGCACTTTATCTTATGTTCACAGACCCCTGTATTTAATGATGACAAAATTTTCAAGTGCTGCTATTTTCTGAAAGCATTTAATTTCATTGATGATAGAAGTAGTTTAGAAAAATCTACAACTTCATTCTTGGGCATTTTCCATTTATTAATAACCTGCAAATCAGTTACAATTTTTGTACAATCTTATATTAATACAAATTGTAATTACCATAAGGTATCATAATTTTTGTAGTTTTAACACTATTTTAACACAGTTAAAATTCATCACCTTGCTTTACTCTGCCATTTTCTCTAATACACCTTTTTATACTACTTCTTAACCTGAAGAATATTTTCTTTAGTTGATTCTGAGATTATGTATATAATGATTATTTCCAAAGTCATAAAGCGGTGACTAATTTTTTTTTCTGGAATGAATTTTATTCATGATTGTGTTCCTAAATTCTGTCAGTGATTACATAAGACATTAGTTATTGAGATTTCATTTCCTTCCTTGCGTTAGTATTTTTAATGACTAATAAAATCATTAAATATCTTGTAGCAAGGAAGAGAAGCCTGATTTTATATAGACTGTGAATAACTAAGAGTAGATTGTCTGTTTTACACATTTCTTACCTAGAAGCATAGGATTCCACTTTCCTTCTTGGAGATTCCACTTTACCCTTTGGAGCTTATTATTATGCAGACAAGTAGATGCTTAAATATTTTTTGGTAGTGATTTTGTTACACATATTTTTGATTACTTTTCTTTACTTTAAGAGTAACAGTATTCTCATAATTATTTACAGTTGTTCACATGTAAGAGCATATAAACATATCTTATGTCTTCCCATGTGTTGTAAGTTTTCCAGCCAATATCTGCCTCTGCAAAACTCTACATGAATCCTTATGCAGAAACAGAGCTCAAAACACCCAAACTGGACTGGAACATAGAAGTACAAAATATTGCCATTGAACTCACCAAGCCTCAGGTACAATTTATTTGGACATTTCTAGCTTTGTTTAACCTTGAATTTTCACTGTTTTTATCCTTTGTGATTATTGCTTCTATTGTGGTCTGGTAGTTCTTTTGGTTTGTTATATTGAGATTTGACTCTTAAAAAATCTTTTTTTTAATAAGAGAAAATAAATTTCAAGTTTAAAAAATAACGTCCTTTATTTTACCTGATCTTTTCCTAAATGGTGACGAATCATATTAGACTATAGTGAATGACATTATTTCCATTTAATTCACAATTGTTGGTGGAGGATTTTAATATGTTTTTCCCTCCTCAGTTTTTAATAACAGACACTCTTATATTAAATATTGTTTCTTTAATTTTTAGAACAGCTATGTTAGCAGCTTTTTCCTCCATTTGTTTTCCAAGCATTGTTTCCAAGGTTATCTGCCCAGAGTGTTTAGGTAACAGACCTGGAGACCTGGAAGTGAAAGGAAGACAGGCAATTTAGCTAATTGAGCTTTTAGCCCAGTACTGTCCAATTATAAAGTAATGTGGGCAGGGCGTGATACTCACGCCTCTAATGCTAGCCCTCTGGGAGGTTGAGGCAGAAGGATGCCTTGAGCTCAGGAGTTTGAGACTAGCCCCAGCAAGAGCAAGACCCTGTCCATCTCTAGTAAAAATAGAAAAATTAGTCCCAGCTACTTGGGAGACTGAGGCAGGAATATCCCTTGAGCCCAGGAGTTTGAGGTTGCTGTGAGCTATGATGACACCAGTGCACTCTACCCAGGGCAACAGAGTGATACTCTGTCTCAAAAAAAAAAAAAATGTAATACAAAGTTTTTTTTGTAATTTTAGTTTTTCTAGTAGCTAATTAGGAAAGTAAAAAGAAAGAGGTGAAATTAACTTTAATAACATTTTATTTTATTTAACCTAACATTTCTAAAATATTATAATTTTAACATGTAATCAATATAAAAAATTTAACAAGATATTTTACAATCTTGCCCCCTCCCCCACTAAGTCTTTGAAATCTTATAGACTTACAGTACATTGAAGAAGCATAGACTAAACGTATTTTAAGTGCTAAATAGCTTCATGGTAACCCTTAGTTAAGAACTGCATTAAGAAAAATTAGAGAGGAGGAAGGTAGACTTGCCCCTTTATCTTGCCTGCAGTCATGTTACCTCTGAGTGTGTGTGTTTTTTCCTCCATTTGAGCTATTTATCAGATCCACACAGAGTTGCTGTGTTGATGGTAAGATGGGTGTTTATCTTGCTTTAGTTGTGTGAAATTCTGGAGCAGTTTAAAAATCAGCTCATGGATAGCTACTGCTGAAATGATGGTCCAGAGGAAAAATATGTAGTTTTAGAAACAGGCATGTTTCATGTTAGTGGTTACAGATACCATATTTCATTGTTTCTAAGATATAGGTTTATTTCACATTTTAACATATCTGAAAATAGGATATATATTATTGGTGGTATGACAGTTTAATTGGCAGCAGTTTTCTTTTGTAGTGGAATCTAAAAATTATGTTACAACTTATAATTGATAGTGTCTTAAGTTTGATAAAATACAGTATGTTATTGAGTTACTGGGCAACATTGTTCAGGGAATTTAGAGTCTCAATAGACTGAAAAGTATAATAAAATTTGGTCTTTATTCATGTGTGTGATATAATAAATATAATTTTATTTTTGTTTTAATAGTACTTAAGTATGATTGACCTTTTGGAGTCAGTGGATTATATGATTAGAAATGCCCCTTACAGGAAATACAAGCCGTATTTACCACTTCGTACCAATTGTCGACAATGGTAAGTTATGCTTTGTTTTTTATCTTATAAGAAACATATGTAGTTAGAGATTCTTAGACTTAAAGATTCTTTAAATCCATGTAATCCAGCCACTTTCTTTTAAAAATGGACAAGAGTGCGTTATCGTTTATATATTCATGTTACCTTTTTCATAAGCGCATCCACTTGTACTCCTGCTCCTAGATTCCCAAATTCTTAACTTAGCATTTAAGACTTTCAACATTAAAAAAAAAAAATCTTATTTCTCATCAGTCACCCGCATGGATTCAATGTTATAACCATACTGGAATACTATTAATGTCCCATAACATGTCATTTTATGCCTTTATGATTTTGTTTTCACACCCCCATCCTGGAAGATTTTTTTAATGTCTTAATCTATTTAAGTCAGAGAATTGTACTGGGTAATTGAAATATTATTGCTGAGCTCTTACAGGAAGGCACTTAAGAACAACAAAAATTTATAAGATCTGAAAAGTCAAAGCTATTTTTCTGCCTTTTCCTAAACCTTTGTATTTAAGTGTGCATTAACAAAATTTGATTTTCAGGTGGAAATATGCAATTGATTCTGTTCTTGAAGTTCATATAAGAAGATATACACAGATGTGGTCATGGAGTAACATAAAAAAGCACAGGCAGTTACTCAAGAGTTATAAAACTGCCTACCAAAACAAGTTAACCCAGACTAAAGTCTCAGAAGAAATACAGAAACAAATTCAGGTATATCTTGCATATATTAGTGAGAGCTATTATTTGTCTAATCATCCTTTAATATTAATTCTTCTGCATTTAATTTGAATCAATGTATGATTTTAGAAAGAACATAATTCATCTCTTTTTGAGAGAGAATTTTATGGGAAAATGCAAAGTATTTTTTCTCAGTTTTTTCTTTAAAAAAGAAAACAACCCTTTTTCCCCATCCAGTATCAGATAAAATAAGGTTACTATAAACTATTTGAGTAAATGTGTCTGGTTTTTAAAATAATGTTTAGAAAATCAATATCTTAGTTATTTAAATATGTATTTATTAGTTAGCTATGTCTTGGTTTGTTAGTAAAAGCCCTATATTTATATGGTAGTGCCTTTTTTAAATACTTCAATATTTTATTTATAAAAATAGCTTTTACTCCTTGAGAATGGACAGCAATCTTATTTATCCCCTTTTAAAAGATAGAAACACACACTGAATCCATAATTTGCTTAATATCATCTGAACTATTTCCGCCACTGATTCATAGTGTGAAGAATGAATTGAATTTCTGTTATTCTGAAATATATGACAATCACCAGCATCTTATATTAGAAATAGCACAAGTATTGGAGTCAGATGGATTTGGGTTCAGGTGCCAACTTGTATATTTACCAAGTGTTCTTTTCTGACCATGGACACAAATTTCTCAACCTTTCACATCTAATGTTCTCCTATATGAAATGGAAACAATATCTGCCTTCCAGAGTTGTAAGAATCACATGAAATGATACATAAAGCACCTATAACAGAGGTCATCCAATTAATGTTAGATTCCCCCTACAAATTTTATATAAATTCCTCAAATCAGTTTCTACTTTAGCCTACTTATTAACTTACAGAATTTTACATTCTTAAATTTTGTGTGTTTTATAATGGTGCAGTGGTACAGTGGTTGTAATATAATATAGAATAGGGAGAGTAAGAAGTAAGAACCATAAGGATAATACCTAAAACAAGTCTCCTTAAATATTCTTATTTTCATGTGTATATATGGCTGTCTATGAATTATAATGGTCTTACAGAAAAATTGTTATTTTCATACTGTGTTTAATTAGGATTTACTTCCTTGGAGTACTTACTTCCTCTTACTGTAAAAATTTTAAAAATGTGGCCTGGTGTGGTGGCTCACTCGTAATCCTAGCACTTTGTGGGAGCTGAGGTGGGAGGATCATCTGGGGCCAGGAGTTTGAGACCAGCCTGGGCAACATAGCGAGACCTTGTCTTTATCAAAAAAAAAAATTTAGTCGGCATGTTGATGCGTGCCTGTAGTTTCAGCAACTCTGGAGGCTGAGGCATGAGGATTGCTTGGGCCCAGGAATTCGAGGCTGCAGTGAGCTATGATGATACTACTGCACTCCAGTCTGGGAAATATAGTGAGATGCTGTCTCTACAAAAAACAAACAAACACCACTAAAAAAATTCAAAGCCTAGTGTACATTCAAATTTATACTTTCATTAGATCACAAATACTCGTAATGGACTAGGTAAGCCTAGAGAATTCATGGAAGAAAGTTATTTTTCATCTAATGATCATTTTTCTTGTTTACAAGTATCTCTTTGTTTTATAGGACTTGGAGAAGACTCTAGATGTTTTTAACATAATTTTAGCACGGCAACAAGCACAAGTTGAGGTAATCATTTTTATCAGCTAATTTTATGTCTTAAATATGTGAATACCAGTCCTTTAAACCTAGGATCATGGTTGAGTTTTTATTGCTTAATTTAGTCTCAGGAGAAAATCAAATGGAATACTGGAAAAAAGCCACTAATGTGAAGGGGAAAAACTTGAAAAATTTTATAAAATTTTAATTTGAAAAACTCCTAAAAGAAGATGAATAAAAGTTATCCATAATCCTAACAACTTAGAATGCTACTGTTAGCATGCTGGCTAATATAGGCTTCCAGTTTTTCTCCCATGCTTGTATACCTACTTATTTATGCTTTTTGTCCCCTATTTCTTTTGCTTTTTCTTTCCTTTGTTTCCTCTCTGCTCCCTTCCTTCTTTTTCTCTCTCTCTTCTTTCTTGTCTCCTTTGCTTCCTCCCTCTCTCCTTCTCTTTCTTCTTCTTTTCTTTCTTTCCAAAATTAGAATCAATCTGCTTATAATGGTTTATAACTTTATTTATTGATGCCTTGTGTACATTGTTCAATGTTGTTTCCAAGAGTCAGTAACATGACTTTTTGGTAATTAAAAAATTAAATTACAAATGCAATACAATTCATTATAGAAAAATTAGAAAATGTAGATGAATAAAAGAAGAAAATAGAAACAGTCTTCTCACATACTAAAGGTAATTGCTATTAATACCTTTCTGTATATCCTTTTAGTCCTTTTTATGATTGTGGATCTCCATATAAACTCATACTTGTAAGGAAGATTAAAGCATACACACGCAGTCGACCCTTGAACAATGTGAGGGTTACGTGTGCCGACCCCCCTGCACAGTTGGAAAGTTCGCATATGACTTTGACTACCTCACAACTTAACTGCTAATAGCCTACTGTTGACTGAAAGCCTTACTGTTAACAAACAGTTGATTAACACATATTTTGAATGTTATGTGTATTACATATTGTATTCTAACAATAAAATAAGCTGGAGAAAAGGAAATGCTGTTAAGAAAATCATAAGGAAGAGAAAATATATTTACTATTCATTAAATGGAAGAAGATCGTCTAACTTGATAGATGCACCTGATTTATCAGCTGAGCCAGGACTGAGAATTGATCATTAAATTTACCAAATTTGGGATAATTTTAGCCATAGATTTTTCAAATAATTTTTTGGCCACAATTTCTCTTTCTCTTTTATTGGACTCTATTTATATATATATGTGTGTGTGTGTGTGTGTGTGTGTGTATATATATACACACACACACATATATATAAAGACAAGGGTGAAAACACCCATATATATGTATTAGGTACATATATTTATAAATATTAGATATATATATTATTTATGTACACATGTGTATATGTATATTTAGACGTTTTAATATTATACCATCGATTGCTGAAGCTCTGTTCATCTTTTTCTCCCGTCTGTTTTCTATTTGTTTTCAGATTGGATAATTTCTTTTGATCTGTCTTCAAGTTCCCTTTTTCTTCTGTCGTCTCCATTTTGCTACTGAGCCCATCCTGGGAGTTTTTAATTTCAAATACTATATTTTTGAGGTCCAAAATTCCTGTTGAGTTCACTTTATAGTTTACATTTCTCTGCTGAAAATTCCAGTCTTTTTGGTAATTTCCCGTATATTTCCCTTTATCTCAGGTAATGTAGTTACTTACAGTGGCTCTATGATAGTTCCAGCATCTAGGCTGTCTGACCATTGGCACCTATTAATTGTCTTTCCTTAGAATTTGTCATATTTTCCTAGTTTTTTATTTATTTGTTTTTGTATGTCAAATAATTTTGGATTGTATTTTTGACATTGTAATTATTATGTGGTGTCTGGGTCCTGTTATAATCCTCTGGAGAATGTTATTTTGTGTTAGCATACAACCTGGTTAGGTTCTGATCCTAAGTTGTGTTTTACCTTCTGTGGATGGTGGTTCAAATCTCAAGTCAGCTCTCTAAACCTTTGGTTTAGGTTTGGGTCTGTTTTGCACGTAAGTGGAACAGAGGTTAGTTTGAGACTTGTGCAGATAGTTCATATGTTCATAAACCTCTCTAAACCTTTGCTACTTTGGTTTGGATCAGTTTCACATATGTGAAACTTGGATTAGATTGATATCTGGACAGGTTCATATACAGAATTAAGAAATATCCCCTTCTCTGGCTCTTTGCCTTGTGGGATTTCCCCAAATACGCTCTGGCCTTCACGAACTCCATTTGCTGGTTCTTTGCCAGAAATACAGAGTTTCTCTCAGGGCTTTAGCTGCTGTACAACTGTGCTGCGTGTGCTCTGTGCTCCTTCATGACCGGACAGAGCCAGGAGCCCCGTGTAGTAGTTTTCTGTGACTGTGTAACAAACTTAATGGCTTAAAACAACACATAGTTATTATTTCCAAGTTTCTGTAGGTCAGGAATCTAGAAATGGCTTAGTGGAGTCCTCTACTTTAGGTCTCAAAATATTGCAAGATGTTGGCTTGGAACTGTGGTATTATCTGAAGCATGACTGATGGAGGATCTACTTTCCTTGGCAGAATTTAGTTCTTTGTGGCTTTGGGATGGAACATGGCTTCAGTTTTTGGTTGGCTGCTGGCTAGAGGCTACTCTCTGCTCTTAAATATCACCTTCACTTCCTTGCCAATGGGGCCCCCCAACATAGCCCACAGATAGCAGCTGTCTTGTTCAAAGGGAGGGGGAATCTCCAGCAGGATGGCTGCTGCAGTCTTACGCACATAACGTTACACGTTGTTTACAGAATCACATACATCTCATCGCCTTTGCTGTATTTTGTTGGTTAGAAACAAGTTGCAGGTCACGCCCACACTGAAGGGAAGAGGACTACCCAGGGGCAGGAACATTAGGAGTGGGAGAGCAGTAGGGAGCGCACCATGTGAGGAAAGCAAAAGTCAGGGGAATCTTACTCTTGTACAGATGACTTCTCCAAGTTTTTACTCCCCTCTACTATCTGCTTGCTTCGCTTCCTTTTCAGAGTCTCTGGTAGATAATTTTTGCATTTTTTCCAGAAATTTTGGGCTGAAGAGGGCTTATGCCACCATGGGACAGAAACTTTATCATTAGATTTGGTAATAAAGAAGTCACTTAAAGAGCAATTTTTATGGAGTAGTGTGGGCAGAAACTTGATAGGAATGACAGAGAGTGAAGACTAGGAATTGGAGACAGTGTGTCTAGACTGGGGACTGTGGGATACTTCACCGTAAGGAGAACAGGTGAATGGAATGGTAACTGGCAGGAATGTGGAGTCAAGAGAAAGTTTTGTAACTTGCTTTTCTTTCTTCTTTTAGAAATTATTATAGTGTTCCATTTTAAATTCTGATAGAATAATTTATCCAACATCTTTTTGAATAGCTGAACGGTATTCCATTCTGTGCATATATCAGAATTTGCTTCACTATTTCCCACTGGTTTTATTTAATTATAAGTGATAATACAATGAATAGCTTTCTCTACAAATTTTCTCAAATGTCTCTTATTTTCTTATTTTCTGAAGTACAGATTCCCCTAGGTACAGTTATTGAGTCAGAGAGTATGAAGATTTTAAAAGGTATTTGCATTTGCTAACTGTGAAATAGAGGAATGAATACTGGCAGAAACATATTGTTTTAATCCTCCTAATTACAGTTGCTTTAGTGTGATTGTATGTTCTTAATACCAGTTACGGTTGCTTAAAAATTGAAGAAAGAGAATTAATTGTTGGATACAGTAGACAAAGAAGGATGGCTCTGGAAGAGAAGGCAATTAGATTCATCCAAGACTGGTGGTTTTTCATTGTAGTGGAAAGTGCATAGGGCCAGAGAGTTTAAAATATAGGCTGTGGATTGACTGCAGTTATTTACCATGGGTTCTTAGCTGGACAGGGCAAGGAGTAAAGGCAGCAGATGGGTATTTGGGAAACTGCGAAAGGGTTCTACATCCATCTTCATAGTCACTCATATACATATATATTTTATTTTAGATCTTTCATATATTTTATTTTGAAATAATTATAGGTTTACAATACATTGCAAAGATATTTCACAAAGGTCCTGTGTACACCCAGTTTCCCCCATGGTTACATCTCACATAATTATAGCATAATATAAAAACCAAGAATTTGATGTTGTTATGATGTGTATGTTTAGTTCTGTGATGGCTCTCGTATTTTTTAAATGTTAATTCTTGTATTTTTAAGTGACGATTGTCAACATATAAGAAAGCTTTTCTTCATTATTCTTTATTCTGTTACCTTTTTGTTATAGCCTTTGTCATTGTTTGGAATTAGTACTTTTATTCGCTGCTTTCATATTCATTTTTACTTTTTCTCTTAGTCTAAGATTTTCAGTTCATTTTGAAATTCCTTCAAATTTATAACATGTTGGTGACACCTTTAACTAAGATTTCAATGCTAATAATGGCTTTTTATCTTTTCTTTTTAAATGTTTTTAGAAATTTAGGTAGAGATTTGGGAAAGGGAGAGTTGAGTGTTGGGATTTGTCAGCACGTTACCTTGATGTCTCTTATCAAGATATTATTTTTTAAATCCCTTCATAGTTGATTTCAATTAATTCATTTTTCCAAAATAAAAATATTTTTTCCTCAACATTAAAAAAATATTATCTATTATAGAGTAAAATTTTTATGGGGGCTAAAAATACAGAAACAGTTAAAAAACAATTTAGTGCCTGCCCTTTTAAAGCTATAAGTTTACTTAAAAATATTTTAATAAAATATTCAGATGCTTTACAACTCTTTCTGTATTTAGATTTATAAAGAACTGTTATAAATCCATACATTTATTAAGTCCTAGTATCAAAGAGAGGTTTGAACTTGCAGTCTCTGGTTGCATTTTCCCTAAAAAGATTGGTAGTAGATCCTTTAATGTTTAAAAGCACAGATGACATACATTTAATTGCGTGTCATCTCCAGAATAGCTCAGCTTCACCTACTTGGGAAACTGTGGAGGCAGTTAGACTCCCTGCTTGATGATCTCTGCTTTTATCGAAGGAAACTTACCTGCTGTTGTCTCAGTGCTTCAGAGCCCTGGTTGCACATTAGAATCACCAGGGGATTAAAAAAGAACTGATGCCTGGAACCCACTCCCTCAAGATTTGATTTAATTGTTGTGTAATGGGCGTTGGCACTGGAATTTTTTTTTAAGACTTCTAGATGATTCCTACGTGCAGCAAGAATTGAATACCACTGAGCTGTGTATCCACAGTAGCTGACTTGTCATTCACTTTCCATTTGCAAATCCAAACAGGGCTTGAATGCATGCCCTAAGCCACGGCTTGTGACCTAAACTTAACATTCTCCTTATGCTCAGTCTTTACGTTCACTAATCAAACCTGTTTTCTTTGCTATAGAATTCAATTCTTTTTATTTAACTTCTCTTTTGGATTATTTCACTTTTTATTATACATGGGTGCTTACACTGTGTTATCAATTCACCTCCAATTTAAAATACTCTATATTCTAAGTGGAAAAATCATTAAAGTGTACTTATTCAGGGAATGAGAACATAGAGTCTGAATGACTTATCCCTTTATTCTCTTTATCTCTCTGTTTTCTGCTTTTTGGTTATTCATCTATCTATATTTCACTGAAAAGTGGACAAAGAGAAGGAGCAATAGAAAATCAAGTCAAGATTTGTTGAGCAAAGAGGATGAAATGAGATTTGAGGACGATTTTTATTTACATCCTCCTTTGCCTGCCCTGTTTATAGTTAGCAAGCTAGCAACGTATGAATATATGAACTCTGAAATATGATTGTTGTAAACTAATACGTTTTTCTGTGTGGTCACTTTCAGGGGACTTTTCATCTTATAAACCTGCAGGTCTAGTGGCTCCTTAACTTAAAAATTTGGAAGTCATATTGCTCAGAAAAATTTTACTTAATTATGTATTGCTGACAAAATGCAGCCTCATCAAAATGCGATCAGTTGGTGTGGCAAGTCAGTTAACAGGGAGAGTACATTAACCAAACCGTGTCGTAAGCAACATTTAAGATCAAACTGGCCTTCTTGACTGGTTTCATCTAATGTGGTGTTTAAAAAATTAACCATTGTTCTTACCTGGCAACACCCGAAAATGAAGAGGGCATTATTCCTCAATTAAATTTTTTAATTTTTATTTTTTAGGTGATTCGGTCTGGGCAGAAACTAAGGAAAAAGTCTGCTGACAAAGGCGAGAAACGTGGAGGCTGGTTTAGTGGGTTTTGGGGTAAAAAGGAATCTAAGAAAAAAGATGAAGAATCATCGATTCCTGAAAGTAAGTTCCAAGTCAGATAATGTATTGTACACTGATAAGAAAAAACTATGTAAATTATATATTGCCTGTTAGTTGAATTTTGTTTCAAGTTACACTTAAAATAAAATTAGCTCAGTAGAGTAAACATATAAGCAAATACATCAGGCTGGAACATTCCTGTGTTTATCTAGCTAAAATAAAATTTTGATTTTTTGGGGGAAAAATTATGTCAAATTTAAAATGTTTAAATTTAGAGTCCTCAACATTTAGCATTCTTTATTGTTACCTTTTACATGGATATTTAATTCCGAGTTTTACTTGAGTTTTAAAATATTTAAGGAATTCTAAAATCCTCATAAGGGAACCGAATTTTCTTAATGGTATCTCTTTGATTTTTCTTGCCCCAAATCAGCCATGTTTCTTTAACTAGTTAAAGTAGTAGTGTATTAGAGATTACCGGGCTAAATTTACTTTAGCATTTGTTTCCATTGATTTTAAGACCCTTGTTAGTTTGGTTTGACTTTTCAATTATATCTGTAAAATGGAAGCAATTAATTTCTTAAAATAGTGTCTTTTCTTTGTAGCTATTGATGACCTTATGACTCCAGAGGAAAAAGATAAGCTCTTCACTGCTATTGGTTATAGTGAGAGTACCCACAACCTAACTTTACCCAAACAGGTAATTATTGAGTGGTTTAATAGGTATTTCTGTCTCATTTTACTGTGTTACAATGAATTGGATTAAAGTTATTGATTTTTCAAGTAACTATTAAAAATATGTTATTGGTTTCTACTTTAATTGTTGAATACTTCTAGTCAGGCCTGATTAACTTTCTCTAACTTTAGATTTAATTGCTTTAGTGAATGTAAGAAGAACCTGATAAAAAGTACTTACTATAGAGTTAAATTGAATCTTAAAAAAATTTTATCTTAAGAAAAATTTTTAAATTGTGAAATATTAATATAACTAATATATAAAAGCATGAACAAAACCAAAATGTACCGCTCATTTGATCAAAAAGAGAACGGGTGTGTAACTATTATTAAGGCCGAGTTTTAGAATATTGCAGAGCTCCACTGTAGAAGCCCCTGCATCCCCCATCATTGCTTCTGCAAAGGTAACTGTTATTATGATTTTTGTGGGAATCACGTCTTTGATTTCATTTTGTTTTTTGCTGCAAACACTATGATTTTGTTTTGCATATTTTTTATCTTTCTACTAATGGACTCATAAAATATGTATTTTTTTGTGTGTGTTTAGCTTGTTGTTGTGAGATTCATACCTGTTGTTGTAGTAGATGTATTTTGCTCATTTCCATTTCTGTATAGGATTCAATTATTTGAAAATACCACATCTTATTTATTTGTACTTTTGTTGATGAACATTTTGATGGTTTCTATTTTTTGGTTGTTATGAATAATGCTGCTCTGAACTTCTAAGTGTCTTTATATGTGTATATGTAAGATTTTTTGTTTATCTACTTAGGAGTAGAATTGCTGGGTCATAGGATATGAGTATGTTCAATATTAGATTCTACTAAACAGTTTTCCAACTTGGAGAACATTTCTCCTAGCAGTATATGAGGATCCTTATTGCTGCACATCTTCACTGACAGTAGGCATTATCAGTCTTTTAAATTTTAGCCATTCTAAGTGGGGATATATAGTAGTGTTTCATTATCATTTTAATTTTCATTTCCTGGATGACTAAAGAGGTTTTACACTTATATATTTATTAGCCTTTTAGATAACCTCTTGTGAAGTGGCTTTTGAGTCTTTTCTCCATTGTTAGGTTGTTTGTATTTTTCTTATTGGTTGTAGGAGTTCCTCATGTATTCTGCATATGAGGCCTTTTCTGGTTAGACATATTGTTCGTATCTTCCCCCACAATATGGCTTGGCTCTTCATTTTTAGTTGTGTTGCAAATATCTTGTCCCACAATGTAAAGTGCATTTTGACTCTCTTAATAGTGTCTTTTGATGGCTATTTTTCTTATTTTTGATGTTTATTTTATTTATTAATCTTTTCCTTTATGGCTTGTGCTTTTTTGTGTCCTGTTTAAAAAGTCTTTTTCACTATAAGATCATGGAACTATTCTTCCAGAAGCTTTATATTATTTTACTTTATATAGTTAGATTTATGGTTCATCTAGAATTGATTTTTGTATGTCGTGTGAAGTTGAGGTTAAAATTTGGTTTTCGTCTACAGAGCTGTCTACACCCGTTATGGGAATGACCATGCATTCCCACTACTCTCCATTTACCCCTTAATCATCAGTCAAGTCTTCATATACTTGTGGAATCCCATTCTACTGCACTGACCATTTGTCTTTCTTCGTAGTATGCTATCTTAGTTACTATAACTTTATAATCAGCCCTGCAACCCAGCTGTGTAAATCCTTCAACTCTGGTCTTCTTTAAGATTGCCTTATCTCTTCTTGTCCCTTTAAATTTCCATATAAATTTTAGAATCTGCTGGTCAGTTTTTACAAAAAACTGAGATTTTGGTTTTATTGAATCTATAAATTAATTTTGGGAAAATTGATATCTTTATAGTATTGAATCTTCTAATCTGTTAATATAGCATATGCCTCTATTTACCTCTTTTTTCGTTTCTCTCAATAATGTCTTGTAATTTTCTCTGTAGAAATTGAACATCTCTTGTTGGTTCTCTGTCACTTCCAGTCTTTTTTTTTTTTTTTGAGACAGAGTCTCACTCTATTGCCCAGGCTAGAGTGCCATGGCGTCAGGCTAGCTCAAGCAATGTCAAATTCCTGGGCTCAAGTGATCCTCCTGCCTTAGCCTCCTGAGTAGCTGGGACTACAGGCATGCGCCACCATGCCCGGCTAATTTTTTCTATATATTTTTATTTTTAGTTGTTCAGCTAATTTCTTTCTATTTTTAGTAGAGACAGGTCTCACTCTTGCTCAGGCTGGTCTCG
>CAUYSK010082277.1:0-60187 GCA_963575035.1 Avahi laniger
ACTCCTGGGCTCAAGCGATCCTCCTGCCTCAGCCTCCCGAGTAGCTGGGACTACAGGCATGCGCCACCATGCCCGGCTAATTTTTTCTATATATATCTTTAGCTGTTCAATTAATTTCTTTCTATTTTTGGTAGAGACGGGGTCTCGCTCTTGCTCAGGCTGGTTTCGAACTCCTGAGCTCAAACAATCCGCCCGCCTCGGCCTCCCAGAGTGCTAGGATTACAGGCGTGAGCCACCGCCGCGCCCGGCCAGCAGCCGTTTAATGGGGAGTTTGGGGCCTCTCTTCCGGATTTGAGGATGTCGGGCTCATTTTATATTCTCCTGCTTCAGAGAGTATGGCCAGACCCAATGCATGGAAGCTACTGGGAGGCTGATTTGGACTTGACTGAGTGTAAGGATTTGAGCTGCCAGAACAGTGGTGAAGTCCCCGTTTCGGGGGCTGGGCAGCCATTTGGCAGGGAGGCTGGGCCTTTTTATGGCTTTAGAAATGAGAAATCTCTTGGCTTATGGTTTTGCGTTGGTCATTGAATTCTCTAACCCTGCATTACCTCATTTCTAAAACGTCGATAAGAATATTTTCACTGCCACCTGATAACTTGTGGAGGAGCTTGAATTTGCTAGTAGCATATGAAAGAGCTTTGCACAGTAATAACGCTAAGAAGAGCTAACAATTATTGATCATTTTACTCCTAGCGCAGGACTATCAAGGGGCTTTCCATATGCCATCTCATTTAATCGTTGCATCAACTCTTTGCAGTAGGTATTGTTATTATTATCCTCCCCGTACAAATGGAAAGACTTTTGCACAGAAAAACTAAGTAATTTAAGTAAGATACTACAGTAGTAGTTACTGAAGCAAGATTTGAACTTATGAAGGCTGCTGACTCCAGTGCCCATCTGCTCAATACGGTAGTCTGCCCTTATCCAAGGTTTCGCCTTCTGAGGTTTCAATTGCCCACTGTCAACCATGATCCAAAAATATTAAATGGAAAATTCCAGAAATAGGCAATTCATAAGTTTTAAATTGTACACCACTCTGAGTTGTGTGGTGAAATCTCTAGACATCCCTCTGGAGTCCTCCTTGTCGTGTTCAGTACTGTCCATGGTTTCAGGCATCCACTGTGAGTCTTGGAATGTATTTCCTGTGGACAAGTGGGGACTACCGTACTGCATCATAGAAGCCAAATTCAGTGTTTCTGTTGTTCTCAATATATTGTAGAACCAACTCCTAATTTGGGCAAGATGCTTAATTATATTTATTCTAACCCAACAGTGAGATTTGCTGATTCTAGTAATCAACTCTACCAATGGGCCTTTCATTATGACAGCTAATTTCTCTGAACCTTAAATAATCTTTCTAATCTATAAGAGAATCCTATCAACATGTAAATATTCCTTGACATGGTCAAAGATTAAGAGAAGGTCACAAACACATAGTTGAAAACTTCACCTAAATCAAAAGAACATGGAGGAGAGTTGGGGAGGATATAATATTATTTGCTTCTCAGATTATCCGTGATGAAGGACAAGTGTTTGTTTTATTAAAATTTCCTATCCATTGAGGGCTGATATTTTTGTAAAAGACTATAAAATTAGAAAAATGAAATTAAAAAGCAGACATAATACAAACCTAGCTTTTTAAATTAAGGACAGCACAATGAAACTACATTTTAATATAACTATCATTAGAATAAATATAACATAAAAAAGATTTTAAAATCAATACACATTCACTTTTTTTTTCATTTATAACTGATTTTAATGAGAAACTGAAAGAAAACTTAATGGTGAATATAGTAACATTTCCTGATACATGTGTTCAATTTTCTTCTTTTCAAACTGTGTTTCCCTCAGATCTCTTTGTGCACCGTCTAAAGCCAGAGTCTTTTCTCGGAGAGCGTCTCTCGTGTGATGCAACTCAACTTGGAGGATACTGAACTTACTTCAGCTTCGGAAAGTTGCTGGAAAAGGATATTAGCATGGGAATGCATATATCCCTATGTAGCAGATCACTGTCTTTTGTTATCTGCAAAACAAGGCCTAGGTCTCTTTTTGAGGTCTGACTGTCATCATGATCACACACAGCAGCAGCCAATCTTAGACGGTAGGACTCGATTTCTCTTTCCAGTCTTTCCTTGTTTTATTTTTCTTTTTCCAGTTCAGATTTTAACATTATGTTCTCATGTGTTAGAACATCGATCTTGCCAACATACAGGGATATTGTTTTCCCGAATCTTTCCTCATCGAGTTTTATAGTCCTTCGAAGGTCCTCACGTCAAACATGTTCAAAAATCTGTAAAGCTGTTCTTTCATGCTTTTAACTTTTGTTTTTGCCCTTCAGTCATATATTTCTTTGCAAAATATGTTGCCATTCTTCCTCGTGAGAAAGTCTAAAAATTATTAAAAACGTCAAAACTAGCAGATGGAGAAGCAAGACTGACAGTCTAATTTACATTTTAAAAAAGTTGGAACCAAACTGGTTTCTTATTTTGTAGAAACATGAAGAATTTATGTTGTATGTTCAGACATGCTTGACACAGTTTTTCCGCTCCATAAAAATCTTAAATCGGCATGTAGTACCAGTTATGATCAACTTCAATATTATTGCATTATAAAGGAATAATATTAAATCTACCCATTAGGTTTTTCTGTGTCACTAAAGCACACTTTTTAGTTCAGCTGACATATTTCATGGCAAGACTTTTCTCCATGAAGGAAATTACACACTGATTATATTCAGTCTCCAAGTTCTCATTCTGGGTAACTCTTCCAAATGTTTTCTATCATTGCGCTTGTGCCATCAGAACACGCTCCTACTCAAAACTTAAATTCCAAAGCATATGTATTGACAATGTAATTCTTCATAATTTTATTTAATATAAAACTAGTTGTGTTTGCCAATAATTGTCTTAATCTGTTTGTGCTATAACAAAATATCACAGACTGGGTAGTTTAGAAACAATAGAAATTTATTTCTTGCAGTTCTAGAGGCTGGGAAGTCCAAGATCAAGGCAGCGACAGGTTTGGTGTCTGTTGAGGGCCTTGTTTTTGCTTCCGAGATGGTGCCTGTTGCACCAGAGAGAACGAACACTGTGTCCTCACATGTCAGAAGAAATGGAGGTCAAAAGAGCTCTCCCTTTGGCCTCAAGTCCTTTTATAAGGATGCTCGTTCTACGCTTTTATAAAGGTGCTTAATCACCTTCCAAAGGCCGTACCTCTTAATACTGTAGCATTGGGAATTAAGTTTCAACATGAATTTTGGAGAGGACATACATTCAAACTACAGCAACAATAAAGCTAGAAAAAAAAAATCCCACCCACTATCGTGTTCAAATTATATAATTCAAAAAACACAATTGTTCTTTGAGCAATATCTGTGCATTTGTCAAGTTGCAAATGAAAAATAGCTAATTTTATTTATCTTATGAGTTGGTCTTGTATCTTAGTAGTCAGTTCCTGAACACATTAGGTTGGAAAATGGCACCTGAGTTCTACTTTTCCTGTCAATTTTACCCAGCGTTTTTAAGCAAATAACTCCAATACGATCTTTTGCTAATCTTTCAGCAATTATAAATGGTTTTTAGTCTTAGTAACCTGAAGAGCAATTCTGTGTAAAGCCCCCGAAAACTTTAATGTTTGCATGTGAAATGCTGAAAATGTGCTTCTATCAGCTTTTTACTCAAAACCCTCTTTCACAAAGAATTCCTTTTTTGTTTTGAATTTGTTCAGTAAGTAAATATCACTTAAGTACCAGTTTCATTTGTGGTTTCATTAGTCAGTAGTATCTTTCTGTAAGTTAACACTGTGAACTTAGCACTTTGCATATATAGTAAACTTACTTTCCTAATGCAGCTACCAAATACATGTGGGTATGTATATGTATAGTAATATTAAAAATCACAATGACTATAAAAATATAAATGAATCATAAATGCACACAGATTATGCAGTGTTGGATTACAGTTGATAAACCTTAAAATATCACCTATTGTAAGGAGGTCCTCCTGGGCATGACATGTACACAGCTCCTTGTACACATGGCTCCAAGTACACATGGCACATGCCACACACCAATATGACCACACCCAATACCCAAACTGTCGATCCCGTGTTCAATGAGAGACAAGCTCATGTTGATCACATGCTGGGGCTTCAGGCAAGTGTCAGATAGTTATATACTTTCCTAAAGCTTCCTCCCATTCTTTCTGCTTAGCTTGCTTTGGACCAGTAATAGTTTGCCAACTGGCACCAGACCATAAACCACACTTCGAATAGCATTGTTGTAGAACTCAAGATTGGCACCCGTCCAAAATGTAAACCTGTGCCTAGTGGCAAATGCTTATCTGGTGGTGGGTAAAACGATATGCCCGTTCTTGCTCAGGTCTGGCTTAGCCCAGCTGATTGCACTTGTCTTCTTTAAAAACGCCCCTTCATCTTATAGATGTGGAACCTCAGGGTCAGAGGGCAGGAGTGACTTGCTGGTGGGGTTGGCGCTAGATCCAGATGAAAAGCTAGAGCCAGGTTCCCTGCACGCAAGCCAGCCAGCCTGGCCTGGCCTCTCTGAGCCAGGGCCCTGCAGCACTTGTTGAACTGCGCCTTCGATTCTCCTTTGCATAGGAATTTTACTGACTTCGTATAATTGTCCTTGGTAGAGATCAGTGACAGTTTATTCACAACTGGGAATGAGCTTGAGGTCGCTGATGCAGGCTAAAAAGAATTCCTAGAGTTAAGAGAGTTTGTGGAAGTTCCCCCATCAGGGCTCAGAGAGTTGGTGGGCTGAATTTAGTGGGTTTTCTGAAAGCCTTTGCTCTTCAGGCATGTCATTTCATCATCAGACCGCATTTCTGCTTCTAGGGCACATATCTCTCTTATGTGGGGTGCTTAGTTGAGAGAGGAGTAGCAGAAGCTGGAGGCATCTGAGAACATTGGTTGGCACTGCTGTTTCCCTTTCCTGATACGTTTGCTTTTCCTGATTGTCATTTATCATTTTTATTTTGAGGAGGTGTTAATCACTGAAGGGAGCTGGACAGATCATTTTCCCCCGCCAGGAGAGGCAGCTACCATGTCTCCTCCACAGAGGACTCCGAGAACAGTCCAGCTTGGAGGACCCAACCCACATGGGTCAGCATGGCCTGTCAGAGCACCGTGTCCATTAGCCAGCCAGGCCATGGCAGCTGCTGGGCTCTCTTCCGATGCAGGTGAGCACTGGACTCCCCTGTTTGTTTGCAAGGACACAGACTGCAGCCATTGTCTCTGTAGTGCCACCTTTTACCAAGTGGAAGGCCAGGGACTCTTTCTAGTAACCTTACACAATGGAGATGGGGGAGAACACAAAACAAGAAGACTCTTTTCCTAATTTTGGGACGACTCTTTTAAGTATGAATGCTGATTTTTTTGTCAGGGTAGCACTTTTAAGAGACTTATTCATCTTGGGAAGTCAAGTTTGTAGGTGGTTTTACCCACCCTGACCTCTTGACCTGAGGTACTAGTGGTGTGGGAGCAGTTTTCCACCTGGGAAGGAGATTGTACTTCTGCTATATTTTTTTTGAGACAGAGTCTCACTCTGTTGCCCTGGCTAGAGTGAGTGCCGTGGCGTTAACCCTAGCTCACAGCAACCTCAGACTCCTGGGCTCAAGTGATCCTACTGCCTCAGCCTCCCGAGTAGCTGGGACTACGGGCATGCGCCACCATGACCGGCTAATTTTTTCTGTATATTTTTAGTTGTCCAGATAATTTTTCTAATTTTTCTGTAGAGACGGGATCTCGCTCTTGCTCAGGCTGGTCTCAAACTCCTGAGCTCCAACAATCCTCCCACCTCGGCCTCCCAGAGTGCTATGATTACAGGTGTGAGCCACCATGTCTGGCCTCTGCTATACTTTTTGTAATGGAAGTATTGCTTCCTGATTGTTGTAAGACACCTGTCAAGTGACATTACCCAACTAGGACAATATCTCAAGAACTGATAGCAATAATCAAGAGCTCTGCTATAGGCATCAATTGTGACATGACCTTTATTCCTTTATTCCTTTGACTCCAACAGGTGCGGGGCAGACTGGATGAGTGCTCTTCTGTCTACTGCTTCAAGTTCCATTCTCACTTTAAATGACTTAAGGTTGGCTTCTGTGACTCCTTCTTGAAAAATGTTGAAGTTGCAATTTCAGGTCCAGTTAGAGTTCGTAAGAACATTGGCCAAGATGACTCATTCATCTGGAACCCCAGGAAGGGCTGAAGTAAAGCCCTCTCTTTTTCCCCAAATGTCCCAACAGGTTGTGTGTCCAAGGTCCTCCTGAAATCATTTCAATTGTCACTACCACCAGGTGTTAACTGTAATCTGGCACCTGCGATCCCAACAACTCTCCCCATCCACGTCCACGCTGAAGAGGAACGTGGAGGTAACGAGCTTGCCTTTCAAACCAACTGTGAAGTCATCAGCTGGAGGAATCTTGGGCTGTCTGACATAATGTGAAGGAGCACAGAGAGAGCCAGTCCCTTTCCTCTAATCTTTCCACTGGAAGTTGCCGTTTTGCATAGGAGACATTCTTGAGTGTCTCCTGAGTGTCTCAACAGTCTGCAAATAGTAATGCTTTCCCCATGGCTGCCCTCCCTGGTGTTTTGTTCTCTGCTAATGGCAGTAGGCAGAGAATGATCCTCTCCCCAGGTAACAGGTGGGCATGAAGATTCAGGGTACTGCCACCAAATTGCAGAGCCCAAGCACAGATCCTGGAACTAAGTTGTGAGGTTCTTTAAAAAACAGCTTTATTGAAGTATAATTGACATACAATAAACTTTGCATATTTAAAGTGTACAATTTCATGAGTTTGGGCATATGTATACACCACTGCAGCCATTACCACGTTTGAGATAATGAACATTCCCTTCATCCTCAAAAGTTTCCTCATACCCCTTGGCAGCCTCTTCCTTCTGCTCCTCAAAAACTTAATGCACTGTTTCCAAAAAGACAAAACCTACCTTACCCTACCCATTTAACAAGGCCTGTATAATCTTGACTTCAAAACAAGGTAAAGAAATCATAAGACAGTTTTAGACAAATTGGCCTCCAATTTTTATTGAGGACGTGAAAATCCTCAATAAAATAAAAATTAACCAATTAGGTGATTAATCAATTATAGAAAAACATGTGACCGATTAGAATTGAACCCTATAGACTGCCCTTTTTATTCTCTAATGTTTTGTATTTTTCACTAAATCTTTGTTCATCTTGTCAGTTTTTCTTCCAATTTCTCTGCAGCTTTAACTTCGGTTGATGCTGTTGTTTGGATATTTGACCTTTGGAACCTCATACTGAAACTTAATCCCCAATGTTGGAGGTGGGGTATGATAGGAGGTGTTTGGGTCCTGGGGGTGGATCCCTCATGAATGGCTTAGTGCTGTTCTCAGGTAATGAATAAGTTCTTAATATATTAGTTCCCTTGAGAGCTGATTGCTAAGAAGAGCCTTAAACATCTGTACCCCCATAATGTGCTGAAATAAAAAATAAAAAAATAAAAAAAAAAAAAGAAGAGCCTGGTATCACCTCCTCTCTTGCTTCCTGTCTTGCCGTGCTATCTGTGCACACGCCGGCTTCCCTTTACCTTCTACCATGAGTGGAAGCAGCCTGAGGCCCTCACCAGAAGCAAGTTTAGCCTGCAGAATCATAAGCCAAATGAACCTCTTTTCTTTATAAGTTACCCAGCCTCAGGTATTCTTTTATAGCAACACAGATGGACTAAGAATATTGATATTCTCATCGATGCCGACATTGCAAGCCGGCTGGCTGTCTTCTCATAAGCTGCTGGAGTGGAAACGTGTCCTGGAAGGGTGCTAGTGAGTAGCGCTCTCCCACATTTCAAAAGAAAAGGAACAGAGAAACAAAAGAAGTTGTATTTAATTACAGTTTCCTTAAGCCCTTCTATTGTGTGTCAGCCCCTTGAACATGTCCAGAGAAATACCACAGGAGGGCCAGGAATAACTGCATTTCATTTCAAAGCTCCTGAAAACAAAGATTCCTTCTTGGACCTGGAAGATAGGGCCTAACAAATGGGTCTTCACCAATAAGGCCATTAGGTCTGTCCACACAGCTCTCTCTAACACAATTCATGGTATTTAGGAAGGATGCATGACTAATGTTGAACATCCATTTGTCAACAAATATTTATCAATGAAGTGGACTGGATATTGAGGTGAAAATGGAGAACATACTTTATGAAAATTGCTGGAATCCACAGGCATATCTGTTTTTACCTTAAAACACTGTAAAGTCAAGGGCTAACTTGTGGTACAAGGAGGTAGAACGGTATGGGCAGATGTTAAGAAGGCCACTGTACAACTTGGGTGGAACTGAGAGCACTATCCTAAGTGAAGTAACTCAGGAACAAAAATAAAGGCTGCACGTTCTCATAAGTGGGAGCTAAGCTATGGCTATGTAAGGACACACAGAGTGGTATATCAGACGTTGGAGACTTAAATGGGGGGGACGGTGGACAAGCGTGAGAGATGAAAAATTACCTATGGGGTACAGTCTATAGTATTTGGGTGATGGGTACACTAAAAGCCCAAACTTCACCACTATATAATATATCCATGTAACAGGATTCAACTTGTACACAAATCTATTGAAATAATTGAAAAAAAAAAAAAAAAGAAGGGCACTGTAACCAGGCTCTGCAGAATGTGTAATGGCAGCACTCACGGAGTAACGGCCAGTTTGCACAGTGCTAGCACATGGGAAGGGGACTCTTGGAGAAGGGCAGGTGCTGGGGACATGGCAGAGCTGGCCTGCCTGGCTGAGGCAGAGGGCCCTGCTGCAGAGCGATGGGAGAGAAAAGAGAATAAAACAGGCTGGGCCTGACCAGGGGTGGGGAGATTGGGGGGCTGTGAGGGTGTCCCACAGCACTACTGCACGCTCACGTCCAATCAGTCCCTTCTCCAAGGGGCCCGCTTTTCTGATGTCTATCTCCATAGATTAATTCTTCCTGCTGTTGAATTTTGTATGTGCAGTGGAATCATGACATCTGTAAGAATAGGCAAGTGATTGTTAATTAATAAAATTCATATGAACCTTTCAAGGGTGCCCCCTTCCCACACACTCCTTCCCAATTTCTGTCTGGATGGTCAGGGAAGGTGTAATTTACTGCTGGGAAGAAGAGAGAAGGTGTCTCTTACAGGGCCCCAGCAGCCCTGGAGCGCCTGATTGTTTTCCATCTGCTTGTGTACGTTGCTGTCAAACCACATTTTGCAAAGGTCTCTGGAATCGAGATAATGCCTTGCTTATTTGGTACAGCAAGCAAGATTCCAGGAGGATCCAGTGGAAGAGATTGCAATTCAGCTGAAGGGCAGAACCTTCCAGGATGGCCAGAGGGGGACAGCAGGCATTTCCGAGTCAAAAACATGGGAATAGATAACCCAGGTATGCCCTTGAAGTTATCAGTTAACTGGGCACCTGGGAATGACAGCTTCGTTCTCCATGAAACAGAAAAAATACCATCTTATAATAGGGCGGGAAACTGTATCTCCGGAGGACAGTTTCCATCACCCCTCCATGCCTAGTAATTGGATGCACCAAGAAAGACAGATCGGGGGCGGGGGCGGGGGCCCCTCGCTCGGTCATCATTCGGTGTCCCTTCTCTGCGCCGAAAGCCGGGGCTACCTCTGCGGAAGTAAATTAACGGTGTGGAAGTCATTTTTGTTTGTGGGGCGTGTGAACAAAAGTTCTCTGGGAAGGAATTTGGAGGAAAGAGACTTTATTCCAGTGAACAGTTTGCAAACCGGGAGACAGAGTCTTTAAGGGAGGGTGTGTTCCAGAGAACAAAAGGAGAGTTCCGGTCTCACAGTGACAGTTCCCGGCCGGGTTCCCAATCTGGTCCGTGAATGCGACTGAATGATTCCAACGGTTAGTTCTGATTGGTTGGTTCAGGGAAGATCTGAAAGTCCCAGAGGTGACAGAGGTGTGGTACCTGCGCGACCTCTAGTCAGCAAGGGGCTGTGCGTCTGCATTTAAAATCTAGGCCCCGTTAGCCACGGGGATCCGTCTTGAAGGACTGGCTCCTTCGGGTTCACATTTGTTTACCGTGAGAGAGAGAGACTCAAAAAGAGATGCTCCCTCCCCAACTTGGTCTCTATGAAGCCCAGGACGCCCTTTGCGCTGCACGCGACAGATGTGGGCCGGAAGCTCTTGGTGCCCACGTTTAGGGCGAGTCTAGGCAGCGAGGCCCCAGAGACGGTGCCACCCCCCGGCTCCCTGCCCGCGCCTCCCCACAGCCTGGGCGGGGCGCGGGGGCTGCGGGGGCCCGGTCGCCACTGCCACCCCACTATCCCCAGGGAGGGGCATGATCTGAAGCACCTCTCTCCCCTCTGCCCGCCGGAGAGTTTCAACAACAAGACGGCTAAGGCCACGGCAATGACGGCAGGACACCGCCACCACGGCCACCACCGCCACCACCGCCACCACCGCTCCCGCGCGCAGCTCAGACTGCTTCGACCGAAGGATCTGGAATGGAGTCAAGAGCCTCTGCTGCCGCCATCTGGTGACAGATACCGAGAAAGCCGAACGAAGTTATCTACCATAATTAAAGGCGAGCTGTTTAAGAGGCAGAAAGTGACAGAGTCTAAATCTTTGAAAGTGCGAGCCAGCAGGGCCCGGGCACACCTGTGTTCTTTGTGAGTGTGCGCTCACACTCACCAATGGGCGGACGTGGGATGTGACAAGAGGACAGTTGTCAAGCGGACTCCAAGATTTTTGACTTGAGGAACTAAAATGTTCAAGTTGCTGCTAATTGAGATTTTATTTTAAAATATGGATGGAATGGATTTTTGCATAAGAATTTTAAAATCCAATTTGCAACGTGCTAAGTTTAGAACGTTTAAAAGGGGACACTTGTGCTAACCTGGTTTAGCAACAGGGTGCTTTTTTGGTGAAAAGATACAAAGTAGCAAGTATGTAGAAGAACAAGCCTAGAGATGGAATGGCAAGGTGAGAACTGTAGTAACAGTGTACTGTCTTCAGGATTTTTGCTAAATGAGTAGATTACAGCTGCTCTTGCCACGGGGGCGGGGAGGTGGGTATAATGCGAGATGATGGATTTGTTAATTTGTTCCACTACAGTAATAATTTTACTATATATAAATGTGTGTGTGCATGTGTATTTTATAACATCATGTTATATACTTTAAATATACACTACAAAGTTTATTTAAAAAAATAATGGAGCATCAATTGAAAAGCATAAAAAATTATGCTGTACTATGATTTGATGTGTTAAACATTGTCATGTACTATTATTTGATGTAAATATGCCTGTAATTGCCAAGATAAAAATAGCAGAGTCCTATCAGGATTAGTTGGACATAAGGTAATTGGATTGGTCAAGAGATAAAAGGGAAATTACTGTCCCCTGGAAGAAACCACATCCTGATGCTTATGTGTGTATCTCTTTGTATATCTGTGTGATAAGTGGGTTGTGCTGTAAATAAAAGTTTAACATCATCCCTGCTCCATCTCTATGGAAATCTGACTTTAGGTTAACTTTCTGGCTCCTTTCCCCTGGGAACCTGATGAAGGTAAAATGTTGGCTGTAGAACATTGTTTTTAATAAATAAATGGCAGACCTTATGATGCATGTGTATGCTTTTAAACTATGGTTTTTGTAACCTTTTCCTCCTGAAACAGGTCTTTTCCTCAACTCGATGGGTGGTGCAATGTATTGACATGAGAATCTGGCTCTAGTGGGCACAGAAAGACCAATGAGAATAGTTCTCCTCTGTTTGAGTTGCTGAGGAGGACGAAAACGGCACCTGGCCCTGCCTTGCTCCAGATGAGCAGTTTGAAATCTTTGCGTAATTACTTTGCATGGTGTCCAAATGATGAACAGGTGACTGCTATTTCTGTTGTGACCAAGGGAACTCTTGAAATTTGTAAATTCCTATACTCCTTCAAATAGAGGTGGCTAAGAACGACATCCTGGGATTCTTTATTGTTTGAGAATCTTTTTTCCTATGACTATTGACAAAATGCCATGGAGTGATGTTAATTTGCTAAGTTGATGTAGAGGATGATAAGTTTTTATGTTCAGTACATTTTGTGTTTATCTGCATCACTAGATCATACTTCTTGAAATATTTCATTGCTGAGTCGAGAGTTATAGGGTTAGAGATAAGGTACCTGATAATACAATTGAGAACAGAATAACTGCAGATTACTTGTTAGAACTGGATCACACCATAATTATTTGCAATCTGTTGTTTAAACCAAACTAAGTTACTCCTCTAAAACAAAAAGTTACAACATGAAAGATTTATGAAACCATAAAACAGCTTCCACGATCCTGTTTGGCAATGGATTTTTAGATTGGTGAGTTCACTCTTACTGATGGGATCTTATTGATTTTGGTACTTACATGTGCAGATTATTATTATGTGATTGGATTGGTGCTTGGGGTGGTGTGGAGTCAGATGCAGTGAGGGGGAGCTCAGTGATGACAGAGAAGCACCTGTCATCTAAGACAACAGTCCCCAACCTTTTTGGCACCATGAACTAGTTTCATGGAAGACAATTTTTCCATGGACTGCTGAAGGGGATGTTTTGGGATGATTCAAGGACATTACACTTAATGTACAGTCAAACCTCTCTGCTAATGATAATCTGTATTTGCAGCCGTTCCCCAGCACTAGCATCACCACCTCAGCTCCTCCTCAGATCATCAGGCATTAGATTGTCATAAGGAGCACACAGCCTAGATCTCACACATGCAAAGTTTACAGCAGGGTTTGTGTTCCTGCGAGAATCTGAGGCCACAGTTGATCTGACAGGAGGCGGAGCTCAGGCGGTGATGCCGGCGATGGGGAGCAGCTGTAAATACAGAGGAGGCTACGCTTGCCTGCCGCTCACCTCCTGCTGTGCAGCCTGGCTCTTGACAGGCCACAGACTAGTACTGGTTTAAGGAGCTACGCTCCAGCACAGGCCTGCAGCTGCACGGTGACAAAAAGAAAATGTTACTGATTGCAGAGCAAATGCACAGAATGAGTTTTGGTTAGGTACAAGCTGGGACACAAATTGTAAGAGTATGCATATACTTAAGAGTTAAGCTCAGGTCAGACTTTTCAAAAGCACCTGCCTCCCATTCTTGTTGCCTCTCATCCCCATCCAATTTTTGTCTGAAGGTATTCAGAGAAAGTTTAATTTACTGTGGGGAAGATTTCAAAAAAAATCCAAGGGGGACCCCACCACTGCCAGAACTCTTGATTCTCTTCATTCTGCTTGTATATGTTATCATTAAATAAATTATGTTTTGAAGAGACCTTTGGAATTGAGAAAATGTCCTATAATATTGTCTGAGAAACCTTGCTTACTCCAAAATCATAAAGATATTCTCCAAAGTTTTCTTCCAGAAGATTTGTACTTTTGGTTTTCACATTTAGGCCTGTGATCCAACTTGCACATTAGGTATTTTTTGAAATAGGGGTCAAAGTTTGTTTTTTTTCCCCGAAGGGATATCCCAGTGTATTAGGCTTCTCCAGAGAGATAGAACCAATAGGATATATAAGAGGGGATTTACTGGGGCACAGAGGCGGAGAAGTCCCAAGACAGGCCACGTGCAAGCTGGAGCAGCAGAGAAGCCCCACAGCATGTCTCAGTTGGAAATCTCAGAACCAGGGACACACACGGTGCAGGCCCTAGTCCAAAACCGAAAGTCCAAGAGCCCCCAGGAGGCCACTAGTGCAAGTGTCAGAGTTCACAAGCGGAAGAACCTGGAGGTCGATGTCCAAGGGCAGGAGGAGAACAGGCATCCTGCTCTGGAAGGAAGAGGGAGCAGGGAGAGAGAATTCCCCTTCAGCCTTTCAGCCTGTTCATCCCAGCCAGGCCCCGACTGGATGGTACCCACCCAGATGGAAGGCAGGTCTCCCCCTCTCAGTCCACTGACCGCCAGGCCAGTCTCCTCTGGAAACGCCCTCACAGACACACCCCGAAACAATGCTTCACCAGCCATCTATTTGTCCCTCAATCCAGTCAAGTTGACTCCTAAAATTAACCATCACACCTACTAATCACAGCATTGTATTTTAAAAAGATGTCCCATTCCCCACTGAATGCCGTGGCGGTTTGTGAAAAATCAGCTGACTGTATGCATATGCATGTGTCTGTTTCTCAGCTCTAGTCTGTTCCATTGGTCTTTCTGCTTATCCTTACCAATACCACACTGTATTGATTACTGTAGCTTTGTAATAAGTTTCGAAACAAGTACTAAATCCTCCAACTATTGTTTTTCTTAAGAGTGCTTGACCATTCAAATCCTTTGAATTTTCATATAAATTTCAAATCAGCTTCACAATTTCTACAAAAAAATAAAAGACTGCTTGGATTTTGATTAGGATTTCATTGTATCTCTAGGTCCATTGACCTAGAGGAGAATTCACATCTTAACAATATTGAGTCTCCATTTATTTAGTTCTTATTTAATTTCTCTTGGAAATGTTTGTGGTTTTTAGTAATTAGGCCCTAGACATCTTTCATTAAACTTATTTTTAGATATTTTATATTTGTTGATGCTATTGTAAGTGGTATTGCTTTTATAATTTTATTTCCCTGTTGTCTTTGGCTAATATGCAGAACACAATTTATGTGACTGACCTATCCTGTGATCTTGCTAAAAGTACTTATTAATTCCAGTAATTTTAATTTTAGATTTCTTAGGATTTTCTTTATGTAATTATATAGTCATATTACCTGCAAATTAAATAGTTTTTCTTCTTCCTTTCAACACATTTTGCCTTTTCTTTTTCTTGACTTACTACACTAACTAGGATTCCCTGTATGGCATTAAATAGAAATAGAAAAAGTGGCTACTCTTACCTTGTTTGCGATTTCAGGGCAAGATAATTCTTTGTTGTGTCTTGGGCATTGTAGCTTGTTTAGCAGCATTCCTGGCTTCTCGCCCACTAGAGGCTAGTAGTATCCTCTCGTCCTTGATGGGATGATAAGTTACTCTTCCAGAACAAGAATATTTGGAGATAATATCTGTTTGCAGATATTCCCAAATATCTCCCTGGGGCAAAATCATCCCAAGTTGAGAACCATTGTCTTAGGAAGAAAATGTTTAATATATCACCATTAAGTATAATATTCATTGTTAGGATTCTTTTTTTCAAAATTCTATTATGAAAAATTTCAAGGATAGAGAATATTACATTGAACACTGCTATATCCACTACCATTCTACCATAAATATATTACTATATTGGGTCTGGAACATAGCTATCCATCTGTTGATCATTATCCATTCATCGATCTATCTTATTTTTAAACACATTAAAAAATAAATTGCAGACACCAGTATACTTTCTTTTAAATAGTTCAGCATCCATATTATTCCCTAAAGTTCGATATTTATATATTATTTGCAGATTTTTTTCTTTTGAGGTAATATTTACATATAATGAAATGTATAAATATTAAGTGAACACTCACTGTCTCCATTTTTAAAAATCGATACATAATGGTTGTACATACTTAAGGGGTACAAATTTTTTTGACATATGCATATAATGTGTAATGATCAAAGCAGGCTAATTGGGATAGCCATCATCTCATTTATCATTTCTTTGTGTTGGAAACATTCCAAATCTTCTCTTCTTGCTATTTTGAAATATACTGTAAATTCTTGTTAATTATCATCACACTAACTGTATTTTTGTGCCTGTTAACCAACTTTTCAATATCCTCTTTACCCACTACCCTTCCCAGCCACTGGTAACCATCATTCTACTCTCTATCTCCATGAAGTCGATTGTTTTTTAGCTCCCACATATGAGTGAAAATATGCAATATTTGTCTTTCTGTGCTTGGTTTATTTCTCTTAACATAATGGCCTCCGGTTATAACAGGATTTCATTTTTTTATGGCTGAATATTATTCCATTGTTGATATATACCACATTTTCTTTACCATTAATCCATCGATGGACACTTAGGTTGATTCCCTATCTTGGCTATTGTGAATAGTGCTACAATAAACATGAGAGTGCAGATATATATCTTCGATATACTGATTTCCTTTCTTTTGAATAGGTACCCAGTGGTAGGATTACTGGGTCATATGGTAGATCTATTTTTGTTTTTTTGGTTTTTTTTTTTTTTTGAGACAGAGTCTCACTCTCTTGCGTGGCCTAGAGTGCCGTGGCATCAGCCTAGCTCACAGCAACCTCAAACTCCTGGGCTCAAATGATCCTGCTGTCTCAGCCTCCCAAGTAGCTGGGACTACAGGCACGCGCCACCATGTCCAGCTAATTTTTTCTATTTTTAGTTGTTTTGGCTAATTTATTTTTATTTATAGTAGAGATGAGGTCTCGCTCTTGCTCAGGCTGATCTTGAATTCCTGAGCTCAAGCAATCCTCCCGCCTCAGCCTCCCAGAGTGCTAGGATTATAGGTATGAGCCACCGCGCCTGGCCTCTATTTTTGATCTTTTGAGGAACCTACATACTGTTTTCCTTCATGGCTGTACTAATTTATATTCCTATCACCAGTGTATGAACATTCCCTTTTCTCTGCATCCAGCATCTGTTCTTTTCTGTCTTTTTGATAATAGCAATTTTAACTGGGGTGAGGTGATACCATGTTGTGGTTTTGATTTGCGTTTTACTGATGAGTAGCGATGTTGAACATTTTTCACATACCTGTTGGCCATTTTTATGTCTTCTTTTGAGAAATGTGTCTTCATGTCTTTTGTCCATTTTTTAATTGAATTATTTTTTTTCTATTGAGTTGGGTTCCTCATATTTTCTGGATATTAATCTCATGTTGGGTGGGTAGTTTGCAAATATTTTCTCCCGTTCTGTAAGTTGTCTCTTCATTCTGCTGATTGTTTCCTTTGCTGTGTAGAAGCTTTTTAGCTTGATGTGATCCCATTTGTCAATTTTTGCTTTTGTTTCCTGTGCTTTTGAGGTCTTACTCAAAACATCTTTGCCCAGACCAATGTCCTGTAGTGATTCCCCAATGTTTTCTTCTAGTAGTTTCAGCTCTTACATTTAAATCTTTAATCCATTTTGATTTGATTTTTATATGCGATAAGAGATTAGGTCTAGTTTCATTCATCTGTGCATGGATAACTAGTTTTCCCAGCACTATTCATTGAAGAGGGTGTCCTTTCACCAGTGTATGTTCTTGGCACCTTTGTCAAAAATGAGTTGGCTGTAAATGTGTGGATTTATTTCTGGGTTTCCAATTCTATTCCATAGGATCATTCATTGAGTTTGACATTGAGTATGCATTGACAAATGCATACATCTGTATAACCCAAACACCTACCAAAATATAGAACAGTACTTTTCCATAGAAATATAAAGCAAACGACATTTATCAATTTTCTAGCAGTCACATTAGAAAAGTAAAACTCCCAAAATTTATTTTACTAATATATTAGCTAAGCTAGTTTTCTTAAATATCATAACACACGATCAATATTAAAATATTACTAATGAGAATTTTATACTTTTATTTCCTTATTAAGTCTTCAAAATGCGGTGTGCGTTTTATACATGGGACATTTCAACTCAGATTAGTCGTATTTCAAGTGTTTAGCAAGCCCACGGACCTGTATTGGACAACGCAGACACAGAATCTTTCCGACCCCCAGAAAGGCTCCTTGAGTACCTCCCAGTCAGTCACCAAACCACCCCAAAGAAGTACCTGCTGTTCTAGCTCCCCCCTCCCGTCATTGTTTAGCTTTTCCTGTCCCAGTATTTCTTATAGATGGAATAGCACAGTATGTGGTCTTTTGGTCTGCCTTCTTTTGCTTAGCATAATGTTTCTGAGATTCATTCATGTTGTTGCCTCTTTATTGCTGAGTAATGTTGCATTATATAAGTATACCATCGTTTATGGCACTTGCCATACAAGCATTTTTGTGAAACGGGGTACTTAGAATTGCTGAGTTATAGGGTAGTGGTGTGATTAATTTGATAAGAAACTGCTGGACCCTTTCCCAAAGTGTCTTGTATCATTTTACACGGCTAGCAACAGTGTCTAAGAGTTCTGGTTCTTCCACACTTGTAATCATCAGTCCTTTCAATATTAACGGTGCTGGTGGGCATGTAGCGGCAGGAATCTCATTGTGGTTTTAATTTGCCTCTCCCTGATGCCTCATGGTGTTGAACATTTTCTGATGTATTTATTGGCCATTTACGTATTTTCTTTTGTGAAGTGTCTGTTCAAATCTCACACCCATGTTGAAATTGCATTGTCTTTTTATGAGTTCCTTATGTATCCTGGATATCAGTTCCTTTTCAAGCATATTTTACAGATATTTTCCCCCCTAATGTGTGGTTTGCTCATTTGATTTCTTAATGGTCTCTTTGAATAAGCAGCATTTTAAAATTTTGTTGAAGTCTAATTTATCAATTTTGTGAAAGTGTTGCTTTTTGTTCCTAAGAAATCTTTGCCTACTCCTAGCTCCAAAGCTAGTTCTCTTTTGAAAACCTCATGGTTTTAGGTTTTATTATTAACTCTATGATCTATTTTGGATGAATTTTTGTATGTTATGTGAGTGAGTCAACTTTTTCATTTTTTTTTCCATGTGGATATCTAGTTGTTCTAGTGCCATCTGTTGAAAAGTTTCCTTTCCCCATTGGGTTGCTTTAGTAGCTATGTTGAAAATAAATTGACCATACAAATGGGTGCCTGCTTCTGTCGTCTCTATTCTGTTTCATTCATGCACTTGTTAATCATTATTCTGCATCATACTGTCTTGATAGCTGTAGCTTTATAGTAAGTCTTGAAATTAATCCATGTCCTCCAACTTTCTTTTTTTTATATGATTACTTTAGATATTTCAGATCCTTTGCATTTTCTTTTACATTTTATTATATCTACCAAATTTTACTGTATCTACCAAAAAAACTCTACCGATGTTATAATTGGGATTGCATTGAATCTATAGCTCTATTTGTAGAGAATTGATATCAAGCCAATTCTTTTATCCATCTCATCCAATCCAAAAACATGGTATAATCTATATGCTTATTTAGTTACCCTTCAATTCCTACAAATATATTTTGTAGATTTTAGCAACCAGGTTTTGCATATATTTTGTTAAATGTATTCCGAAGTGTTTTATGGTTTTTGATGACACATGAAAATTTAAAAAATTTATTTTCCAGTTGTTTCCTGCTAGTATAAAAACACAATTGATTTTTATATAATAATCTTGTATGCCTTGAAATTATCTTATTAGTATTAATAAAGATATCTTAGGCTTTTCTATATAAATAATCATATCATTCACAGAGACAGTTTTACTTTCTCTTTTCTAATCTTTATGCATTTTGTTTCTAATTCTTGCTTTTTACACAAGATACAAAATAAGATATTAATTTTATAAAAAACATAAGGGTATTGAATTTTGTTAAATGTCTTTTCTGCATTTATTTAAAAGATCTTATATTTATGTATACTTTTTAAAGCATGTACTAAAAACCTGCCCAAAGCAACAACTCAAACAAATTTAGGAGACAGTCTTTGCTTATTCAATCTATCCTTTACCCACAACCATCCAACATCCCCTAAGCACCAAGTGGCTTTTGCACAAGACCACCATCTGGTTCCCAAGTGGCAGAGATGGGCCCAGATACAGACCTTCAACTTTCACTGGCAGCACTGTGTCCCCAGACTAGTCAAACAGAATTCTCACACGTGTTGTTAGTTTTTTTCCTCTTTATTTTTATGGATAAAATGCAACATACATATTCTACTTAACAATATAAGCTGATGGGACAGAAGAATCGATATTAACTTCTGAGATGGGATAAAACGTAAAACATTGGCATTTTCCAGTGACATGTGATTTTTTCAATCAAATTTAAGGAAGTAGTTGGAAAATGCTTAAGATGTTAAATTTTAAATTAAGTGTGTAAAGCTGTTGAAAATGCTTGAAAAACATTTTAATCCCATGTCATATTATTTTTTATTAAGTGACATATTTATGGAAAACAGTTGAAAACTGCCTGTCAGAGGAACAATTTAATTCCATAATATATAGTCTTTTAAGGCAAGTAAAACATTTGTGAAGAACAGTTGAAATATGCTTGCTAGGAAGAAGAAACATTTTCGTCTCACTTTATTATACTTTCCAGTCAAGTGAAATACATGGATAGCAGTGGAAAATGCCACCAAAGAAAAGATATTAATTCCTACTCCTAAAAACCTGCATCTCCACATGGTTAGAAACACAAGACAATTACTAAGGGACATGAATTCTATCCGAATATACCACAGATCACAGTTGTGGAGTATTTTTGGTTTTAAAGCTTTTGCTAAAAATATTTTACATCATCAAATGTATATTATTAAACGTACATTGAAAGCTAACTGAAGTGACTTAAATAATAAGACTCAGGGACAGTTTGTAACAAAAATTGTTAAAGTCCATTAATTTTCTTTACCAAGAAAGGCAAGTGAGGTAGTTTATACTGTGTATACATTGTAAAGAATTGATATTCCAGTTTGTTCAAAGAGTGATGACTCCAAGAATCATATTCCCAAGTCAGCTGCTTAACAAAGGAGTCCTCTTTTGCAGAATGCAGGGAAAAGTGAGCCAGCTCTACGACTTTTTCGGAATAACTGTTGTTAAAATGTTAGCTTCTTCTAATACTTTCCTGGAGGGTACTATTTTCCCAGCTGTATACCAAGAGCACTAGAGATGGAGGGTGAGAAGCTCTAAGAAGCATGTAGAAGTGCGGTATCTGTCCTTCTTCTGTTTGCAAATGTATGATTCATTTTTATGGATTATTGAACTTTTAAAAAACTCTTGATAAAGCAAAAATTCTTTCCATATTTAGGTGACAGGCATTTAAAATTTTTTATTGTGGGGGTTTATTCCTGAGAATAAAATTAGTAAAAATAGCCTCTTTAACCACACTAATGAGTCCTGTGTGTCTATTAAAATTTTTCTCTAACCACTTAGTTAGCCCTATGATTAGAAATAGTTTTATATCCAATGATACTGGTATTGACATGGCCTTCGATATTGTATAACTATTTGAAAATTGTCACACATTCTTGAATAAACCAAAGTGATTATAGTTATTGACTCGGCTAAGTCTCTGCCATTTAAAACCACACAAAAGTGGAGAAGAAACTGTATTTTACCTGTCATCTATTAGGCATTTATTTGAAACTGGGACAGGTTGGAGTAAATCTTAAAATCTTCAGAACTTATGCACAGGTTCTAATGTATTTTCCATCAACAGAAATAAAAATTCCCAAATAAAAAAGTAAATGAACAGATCTATGAAATTTTGATATAAACACAGCAGAATTTAACTATTTGAGCAGAAAGATGATGAGGAAAGTCAGTTGGTTTTCATATATACACAGAAGTGTAAGGTGGCCATTTGAAGAATTTCTTCCATATGTGGGCATAAATTACTGCCATCATACGGGATTGGCAACTACATAAAGTAAAATGTTTACGTCTGTTGTTTAAATTGCAAAAATGATAAAATTATTCTATTCAGAGTAGAAATTCTTATGTAAACATACATGCCACCAATGAGCCACATATTAAAAACTGATGAAATGTAGGAATAAATATAACCCTTTTAATGAGTTTTCAGCCAAAGGAAATAAAAATTATCAAATAAACAAATCCGATGAATGGATCTTTGTGTTTTCTATAAAAAATATAACAAAATTCTAGAAGCCAGAAAACACAATCATCTACATGTTGAATATAAGCAATGTTTCGGATAGACATCAAGGCACAATATAGCACATGGAAGAGTTCTCCTACATACGGGCTTAAAATATTATCACGTTATGTTTTGAGACTTGGTAAGTAGACAAAAAATGTTTTCTGCATTTGTGAGCAACTTTCTCTATTGTTTGAATTGCAAGAAAATCATCTGGGCCTTGAATCTCATTAAAAGTGATATAAATTTATCAATGTCTCTATCTGTGGATTCCAAGCCAAAGTATTTGTCTGAGATAAATGAGAACTCTGCATCCATTTCTAGCCAACCCTAGGACTGTATCTGTAATCTCACAATGAAAGGCAGAGCTGTCAATCCCTCAGCACATTTTGCATTTGCTCTGAATTAGAAACGTGAGGACTACGTGTTCTGGCCATTGCAAGCCTGGAAAATGGCTCTGCAGGATTTTGAGAGTGAGGCGGTTTTCAACTTACCAAACGTGCGTCTGATGTTAAAGCCTGATGCGAATCCACGGCGGTTGGCCATGTCCATGATTTATGGCAAAAGCAGAATCTGCTTTTACAGCTTATAAATCTTGGACATAACAGTATTTCTCTGCATTGTTAAATTGGGGCTGTGGAAGTGACCGTCTACAACGTGAAATATAAAAAATGATATGTTTGACAGAAAAGGAAGTCTGTGCCCGGCATATGGAAAGATATGCATTGAGCACCACAGCCATAATGAGAACACAGAAGCTCTGTAAATGTTGACTGCAAAGGCTAGGAAAGCGTAAGACACACTTTGTCAAGCTAAGCTTCACTAGAGGGACCTGTGCTCAGAAGAGAATAAGTTTTTAAAATATCAATTTTCAATAGTCAGTGACAGAGACAAGTTCATTTGCACCAGAATGCTGATAGTTATAGTACAGTATGATGTCCACAACAATACGGGTTTCTTCAAACGGAAGTTCTTCCTCCTCCAGTGCAGGAGTGAGAGCATAAATATTGTCTGTTTCACTTTAGAAACTAATTTTCTTTGGAAGGCAGATCTGGATTAATTTGCAGGGGAGAAATTAAGGCTATTTCTGGCATTCTTACTCAAAAAGGGCAATATATGTATATAATGTAAGCATAAAAAAGGGTCTCTTTCACCTCTTGTGTTCAGTAGCATTGGCTACATAAACAAGTGTCGCTTAGCCCCAGATATAGGGAGGGCCAAGTTCATTTCTGCTATTAAGTCAAAATCCTAGAAATGATTAGAGTTTCACGTTCTAGACTGGCCTTTCTTTTGGAAGGACCAAATCCTCTTTCCTTTGCTTTGATCAAAGAAACGTCATGAGGAAATTTCAGTTGAAATGGTGAACCGTAGTGCTCTTATTCCACAGTTCATGTTGGCGATGCCCGTCACTCAGGGCCGGGAGGGCTGTGGGGACAAACACGGCCAAGCAGTGCTGTTTTTTTCCCCACTAAACGTAGGATCCTCGTGGCATAGAATACACGATAGCAGCCATCTTGAGGGCATTTCAAAGACTTGCTTGGGGCTTAATCACCCATTCTGCTTGAGGATTTGCATGATATACATCCAATATATAAGCATCTGGATCTAAGCAATGCTGTCCTAAAAGAAAGATAAAATTAATATTTTTAATAATGTACATTTCTGTGTGTGTGCATGAGCACATGTATGTGTGTGTTATAAGGTTCAAAGAAGGCCAATATAGTTCTATCAGCCAAAAGCAAGCACACACATTTTAAAGTTTCTTTAATATTTTTCATTTTTTTATTTAAACAAATTTAGGGGGTAGAAGTGTTTTTTGTTCTGTGGATGAATTGTATCGTGCTAAAGTCAGGGCTTTCAGGGTACCCATCACCAGGATGGTGTACACTGTTCTCTTAATAAACCTTCCTTCCTCTCCCCCTTCCAACCTTCATTCCTCCCTCCCTGCCTTCCCTCCTCTCTTTAAGCCTGTGAAATACAGGTACTTCGAATAAATCTCATGTGTAATTGTGAAAAAACGCAGACATATCAACCACAGACAAATTGTTTCCTAGCTTTGTCACGTCAATTAGAAAAATACGGCAAGAACTGTTTCAGGTGTAAACTTGTCACTTCTATGCTAACACATGTCCTCCAGTGGTTTTACAGACATGAACTTGATGGGGGCTAGAGAAGGTCCAAATCAAGTTCATTTTAGGAATGGTCATGTTGTTTCTTGACTATGGACGTACCACCTACCTACAGGCAGGAGATCCGGAAACGGTAACAACAAAAAGATCATTCCGTGGGACAAGCATACTTGAAAGGCTTCATGGGCAAGCGCGCTTGAAATGTACACTAAAGCCTCAAACAAAACTATGGAGGTTTGCTCGTGCACTTGGCTTGCTTGATTCATTAATTTATCCAACATTTACTGTAAGTTATTATGTGCCAGGCACTATTCTAGGGCTGGAGATAAGCAACGCGTCAGACAGTCAAAAACGTTCCACAGGGGCAAAAGGCAACTAACAAATAAATGAATGTAATACAAAGTAAGTCCGATGGTGATAAGAACATTAGAAAAAAGCAAAGCATGGAAGGCACGTGAGCGAGGGTGTGAGCTGGGTGACCCGTAGGAAGACCTGGGCGAGAGGGGCAGAGCATCCTGGGAGAAAGAGCAAATGCCAAGGCTCCAAGGCCCACCATGCCTGGCGCCTGGACGTGCAGGTGAGGTGTCTGCAGGGAAGTCTGGCACACAGGTTTGAGCGGCATCTGCACACAGCTGTATTTAGTTAGAGTCGTGCAATGGATTGAGCCCACCCAGGAAGGTCAGTGTGAATAGGAAAGAGTTCAGTTCCAAGGACCGGACCCTGCAGTTCTCCAGCCTCGGGAGGCTGCGAAGACGAGAAGTACTGGGCACAAGGGACTCCCACGGAGCAGCCAGGGAAGCCGGAGCGAAGGCAGAAGCTTGGGGTGTCCTCGAAATCGGGGAGGAGAGGGCGTTTCTCAAACAAGGGAAAGATGGCCTCGGTAGTCCTAAAGACAGACCTGAGCGACTGGACTCCACAACACGGGAGTCATCTGGCGACCTCGACAAGAGAGCGATTCCGGCCGAGCGCTGAGGGGTAAAGTGTGACTCGAGTGGTTTAGAGAGAAAGGCAAGGAAGAAAGTGCAGTGTAGACAACTGATCCAAGGACTCTGCTTCGGAGTGGAACAGAGAAATGAGAGTAGACTGGAAGGGGGTCGAGAGAGAGTTTTGTAAAGATGAGGGAAATTACCAGAATTTTTTATGCAGATGAAAATGCTGCAGTTGGGAGGGAAAGGCTGGCGAGGCTGGAGGGGCCAACGGAGCAAGACCCTGCCCAGGTGGGGGAGGCGTGAGGGGGGCGCGGCCCTCCCCAGGAGCAAGAGGAGCACGTGGGGCCGTGAGGGCGTCCACAGATGGGAGGGGGAAGATTTGTCTTGTGATTCCTCCCCCCGCCCCTACCCAGGGAAATAGGAAGAATGAACCCTGGATGACAGTGAAAATAGGGAAGCTAAACAAAAGGCCGGCGTGCCTCTGAAAGTTCTCATCGTGTCTTCTTTGTTTTGCATGTGTGTCGAGGAAGATATTTTCCAACTTTGAGGGTCACGTTGAAAAGGCCCCAAAGTCTACTCCGTAACAACACTAAAATATTCTCATTTAAATTTTGAAAACATTTTAGAAAAGTCATGCAACTGTCCTTACAGGAGATTAAAAAAAAATCAGAAACTTATTGATTTTGAATTATCTAAGAAATGTGTAAAATACATACCTTTACAATAATAGAAGCATATTTGTTTTAGAGTAACCAGAGAATTTAGGAGTAGAAGTTATCACAGAATGCTTACCTATATTTCCTCCGATTTCATACAACCTTTGGTTCTGAATCTTAATACATTCCGATGAACCACGACTAAGAAAAAACAAATGAGAAAGCGATATAATTTTAACCCTCTTTCATGATCTGGCAACAAACAATTCATTCTGCCTTGATGAAATACACTCCACAAAACCTTATTATGACTGAAGTTATGATAAATACAATTGTTTTTCTGTTTGACACAGACAAGAAGCTGAGGTCCAGAGGATGGGGCTGTTTCACACCAACCTGGGCTGGCGCAGTGTCACATGACAATCCAGGGCCCATTTGGGCCACAGCCGTCAGCTCTATTTAGGAAGGTAACTGTTACTCACATATCAGGGCTGGCCAAGGAGCAGCTGGGTGTTTTTGCTTGTTTGTTTGTTTTGTTTTTTCAAGAGACAAGGTCTCACTGTGCTGGAGTGCAGGGGCCCAACAATAAGTCACTGCAGCCTCGAAATCCTGGGCTCAAGCGAGGCTCCTGCCTTAGTCTCCCAAGTAGCTAGGACTACAGGTGCATGCCACCATGCTCGGCTAACTTTTTCTAAAGTTTTTTGTAGAGACAGAGTCCCACTACGTTGCCCAGGCTGGTCTCAAACTCCTGGCCTCAAGCAGTCCTCCTGCTTCAGCCTCCCAAAATACTAGGATTACAGGCTGAGCCACCAAGCCCGGCCACCAGCTGAGTATTTAATGCTGCCTTGTCATTGGCCACATTACTCTCAGGTTTCATTTCTGCGTTTGTCAAAAATTGAATGGAATTCTCTCCTCAGACCCTGTCACATTTCTAAGCTTGCCTAATGTTTTGCAGACTGTCTAAGGTCGACTTCACTGCAAGTCTCTGCCCTATAATAAAAGCAAGTCAGAGAAAACAATTGCCCATTTAATTTTTCCACCCCGGACTAGAATGCTGGGGTAGGAGAGGCTGAAAGACCATCACTCATCGCCATCCCAATTCAGGAATGACATGCAGCTTAGTCACCTCAAAAAGATTGTCCTAGCCTCTCCATTGTGAGGAAGAAGCACATGCGTCCTCTTTTTTTTTTGTTTCAACTTATTTGCGATAATTGTAGATTCCCAGGTAGTTGTAAGAAATAACACATGCAGAAAATGTGTGCCCTTTACCCATTTTCTTTCAGTAGGAACACCTTGCAAAACTCTAGTGCAATATCATGACCAGAATGTTGGCACTGATTCAGTCAAGCTACAAAGCATTTCCCTTACAAGAATCGCCCTGTTGCTGTTTTATAGTCACATTCACCTCCCTCTCCCCAATCCCATACCCCTGGCAACCACTACCCTCTTCTGTGTTTCTGTAAATTTGTCATTTCAAAAATGTTACGCAAATGGAAACACATAGCATGGAATCTTTTTATATTGGCTTTTTTCCTACTTGGCATAAATCCCTAGAGATTCACCCAAGATGTTGCCTTTTTATTGCTGAGCAGTATTCCATGGTATGGATGGACCACAGTTTGTTTCATCATTTACCTGTTGATGGTCCCCCCAACCGTCCAATTTTTGACTGTATAAATAAAGCTGCTATATAAGCATCTGCGTACAGGTTTTTGTGTGAACACAGTCATCATTTCTTTTGAATAAATGCCCAGGAGTGTGACTGTTAGGTCATATGGTAGCTGGATATTTAGTTTTATAAGGAACTGCCCAACTGTTTTATGGAACAACTGTACTATTTTACATTCCCACCAGCAATGTAAGAGTGATCCAGTTTCTCTGTATCTTTGTCAGTATTTGGTATTGTCATTATTTTTTATTTTAGTCATTCTCATAGGTATCTAGTGATACGCCATTGTGGTTTTAATTCACATTTCCCTAATGGCCAACAATGTTGAGCATCTTTTCACGTGTCTATCTCTTTGGTGAAATGTTTGTTCATGTCTTTTGCCCATTTCCAAATTGGATTCTCTGGCTTTTTTTTTTTTACTGTTGAGTTTTGAGAGTTTTATTTATATGTTCTAGATGCCAGTCCTTTGTTGGATATGTGGTTTGCAAATATTTTCTCCCAGTGTTTAGCTTGTCTTTTGATTCTATTCACAGTCTTTCGCAGTGTAAGTTTTCAATCATGATGAGGTCCAACTTATCAATTTTATCCCTTATGGGTCATGATTTTGGTGTCAAGTTTTAAGAACTCTTCATTAGCCCTAGATACAAAGATTTTTCTCCTGTGTTGTTTTCTAAAAGTTTTCTAGTTTTACACTATACATTTAAATTTGAAATCCAATTTGAGTTAACTTTTATACAGGTGTGAGGTTTAGATCAAGGTTTATTTTTTGCCTATGGATATCCAGTTGCTGTAGCACTTTTTGTTGAAAAAGCTCTTCCATTAAACTGCTTTTGTACTTTTGTCAAATATCAGTTGCATAATTCAAATTATAAGAGAAGAAAACAGAAGAGTGGTTACCAGTGGTTGTGGGTAGGAAGAAACTGGTACCAAGTTTCACTATGGAATTATAAAAATGTTCTGGAGATGAAAGGTGGTGATGGTTACGACAACGTGAATGTACTTGATGTCACTGAACTGTACCCTTAAAATGGTTAAAACAATTTTATGTTATGTTTAGTTTATGATAAAAAATTAAAAAATAATCAATTGGGCATATTTGTGTAGGTAAATTTCTGGGTTCTCTATTCTAAGTGTCTGCCCCTACACCAATACCACACTGTCATGCTTATTGTAGGTATACAGTTGACCTTAATAGTTTGTAAAGTGATTCCTCCTACTTTATTCTTCATTTTCAAGATCGTTTTAACTATTCTAGGGCTAGTGGAAGATTAAGCCACTGTAGCAAGACAAGAAAAATAAATAAAAGGCATGCAAATTATGAAGGAATAAATAACTGTCTCTATTTGCAGATGATCTGTTTACATACAAAATTCCATAAAATAAAAATTTTAAAAAAAGGAGGGCCTCTTAGAACTAATAATTTATTTCAGCAAGGTCACAGGATACAAGATCAACACAAAAAAATCAATCACATTGGAACATGTGGAAACCAAATTTTAAACCAAAAGTAAAAACATAATATCATTTATGTCACTCCAAAGTAAATACTTAGGTATAAACTTAAGTAAACATGTACAGGATCTGTATGTTGAATATTACAAAATTGCGGGTGACAGAAATCAACAAAGACCTAAAAAAAGGGAGAAATATACCATCTTCATCGATTGGAAACATACGATCTTCATTGATGTTGTAGTAAAGATGTTCATTCTCCTCAAATTTATCTATAGGTTTAATGCAATTCCTATCAAAATCCCTGCAAGATATTTTGTGAACATGCACAAGCCTATTCTGGAAAATGCTAGGATTATAGGCGTGAGCCACTGCAGCTGGCCTATTTATCCTTTTTATTAAAAAATTTTATTTTTATTGTGGTAAAATACTTATATAAAATTTACCATATTAAACCATGTTTAAGTATACAGTTTAGTGGTATTAAGTGCAATTAATAATGTTGTGCAACCATCACCAGCATCCATCTCCAGAACGCTTTTCATTTTGTAAAACTGAAACTCTATGCCCATTAAATAACAATTCTCCATCCCTCCCTGACCCCCAGCCCTGGCAACCACCATTTTACTTTCTCTCTCTACAATTTTGACTACTCTAGGTACTTCATATAAGCAGAACTATATAGCGCTAGTCTTTTTGTGATTGGTTTGTTTCACTCAGCATAATGTTCTTGAGTTTCATCCATGTTGTAGCATGTGTCAAATTTTCTTTCCCTCTTCAGGCTGAATAATATTCCATTATATGTATAGACCACATTTTGCTTATCCATTCATCTGTTGATGGACACTTCGGTTGCTTCCACATTTTAGCTACTCTGAATAGTGCTATGAACATGGGAGCACAAATATCTGTCTTTGTGAGGTTCTGCTTTCAATCCTTTTGGATACATACCCAGAAGTGGAATTGCTGGATCATATGGTAATTCTATTTTTAGTTTTGTGAGGAATTATCATACTGTTTTCCACAGTGGCTGTTCTATTTTACATTCCCAAAAACAGTGCGCAAGGATTTTGATTTCTCCACATCCTCACCAGCACTTGTTATCTTCTGGGTTTTTGGGTTTTTTTTTTTTTGATAACAGCCTTCCTAATGAGTGTGATAATTCTATTTATTCTCAGTTCCTTGAATAAAAAATAACATAGGTTAAAGGAGGACGACTGATGCATGTACCGATTTCATTTTTAAAGTAGAAAAATGATCCTGATATTCTAGTATAACTAAACTTTATTTTACTCTGGAATTAATATTTTACAATCAAAAAGTGATAGTTTTTTTTTTAATTGGTAGGACCCTGGAAAACATTTTTAAACAAACTTTAAATTTTAGATGTACAGAAAAATTGTGAAGATCGTACAGGCAGTTTCCATATGCCCACACCTTGTTCCCCCTATTATAAACATCTAACATTAATATGGTATATTTGTGACAATTAATGAACCAATATTGATGTGTTATTATTAAGTGAAGTCTGTACTTTATTCAATTACCTTCATTTTTACCTAATGTCCACTGTTTGTTCAAGGACCCCATCCAGGATTTCACCTTTAGGAACCGTAGTGAACAGTATCCCCCAAATCCACACCTGCTCGAAAGTTCAATATTTGACCTTATTTTGAAATACGATACTTATAATTAGTTAAGGATCCTGAGATGAAATCAGCCTGCATTCAGGGGGCACCTGAGATGAGTAGAGATGATGTTAAGATGAAGGAAGAGACTGGAATGATGAGTCCACAAGCCGTGGAGTGCCAAGGTTGCCAGCAACCATTAGAAGCTAAGAGAGGGGCACAGAAGAGTTTCTCCCTCAGAGCTTCCAGAAGAAGCCAACCCTTCCAACATCTTTATTTCGACTTCTGGACTCCTGAACTGTGAGAGAACACATATCTGTTATTTTACCCAGTTTGTGGTAATTTGTTATGGCCGCCCTGGGAAACTAACACCATAGTCATGTGTCCTCACAGCTCTTGGCTGTGACAGTTTCTCATACTTGCCTTGTTTTCAGTGGTCTGAATAGTTTTGAGGAATACTGGCCAGGTATTTTGCAGAATATTCCTTATTTTGGATTTGTCTGATGTTTTTCTCATGTTTAAGTTGGAATTATATGTTCTCGGGAGGAAGACCACAGAGATAAAGTGCCATTTTCATCATATCTTACCAAAGGCGCACCCTATCACCATGACTTATCACTGTTGGAGTTAACCTTGATCACCCAGCTGATTAGATTTCTTGACTATACAGTTGTGTTCTCCCTCTTTACATACTGTACCAAAGAAGGAAGTCACTCTTAATAGACCACATATAAAGAGTGGGAACCTTCCACCGCTTAAAAATGTAATTGTCAAGCCAGAAGTGGTGGTTCATGCCTGTAATCCTAGCATTTGGGGCTGAGGCAGGAGAATTACTTGAGGCCAAGAGTTCAAGACCAGCATAAGCAACACAGTGAAGACTCCATCCTTACAAAAAAACAAAATAGAAAAATTATCTGAGTGTGGTGGCATGCACCTGTAGTCCCAGCTACTTGGGAGGCTGAGGCAGGAAGATCACTTGAGCCCAGGAGTTTGAGGTTGCAGTGAGCCATGATGACGCCACTGCACTCTAGCCCGGGCAATGGAGGAAGACCTTGTCTCAAAAAAAAAAAAAAAAAAAAAGTAATTGTTTTATAAGTGTTTCCTCTACGTAAAGTACCAAATAACATGGTGCAATTTTTGTTCTACCATCAAATATGTTTTAATAAATGTATGAAAAGTAGGATAGTAAACTGTATTTAGACCTAGTTTTACTCATTCTGATGTTTTTCTTTCCTTTCTTTTTTTTTAATGGTACTTAGAGTTGCTGTTTTACTCCTTTCCTTTCTGATATTCCAAGCCTTGTTATCATCTCCTTTTTGTTTAGAGAACTTTCTTCAGCCGTTCTTTATGGGTAGGTTTGTTAGTAACAAATTCTTAGTTTTCCTTCATCTGAGAATGTCTTTATTTCCCTTCCATTTTTGAAGGATATTTCTGCTGAATACAGAACCCACAATTGACAGTTCTTTTCTTTCAGTACTTGAAACATGCTATGCTCTGTCCTTCTGGCCTTCATGGTTTCAGATGAGAAACTCGCTGTAATTCAAATTGATGTTCTCATATAAAACGTGTCTTTTTCTCTGGATGTTTTCTTTGTCTTTAATATTCACAGGTTTAATTATACTATTTTTGGCATGGATTTCTTTGGTTATCCCATTTGGGTTCACTTAGCTTCTTGAATATGTAGGTTTATGTTTTTTGATAATTTGGTAAGTTTTCGGTCTTTATTTATTCACATTCATTTCCAGTCTCACTCTATGTTTCCTCTCCTTCCGGGGCTCTGATGATATGATATTTAGCTCCCTTGTTAAGGCCCCACAGGTCTCTGGGGCTGTGCCCATTTTTCCTGTCTATGTTCTCTCTGAAGTTCAGGATATTCTATTGATATGTCCTAAGTTGGCTAATTCTGTCCCCTGTTATCTCTACCCTACTACTGTACCCACTCAGCAAGCTTCATATTTCGGTTTTTGCATTTTTCAGTTCTATGATTTCTGTTCGGTTCTTTTTGTAACTATGAGATTTTCTACTTTTGCATTTGTTTCAGAATTTGTAATTGTTTATGGAAACATTTTTTTGTGACAGTTGCTGTAAAACCCTTGTCAGATAATTCTAACATCTGACTCAGATTAGCATTGGCATCTGAAGATTGTCTTTTCTCATCCACATGGTGATTATTCTGCAAGGAGTGACTGTATTGCATTGTGGATATTTTAGATATTATTTAATCTTCATTTGGGGCATGCACTGCTTGCTGAGGTTCAGCACAAGGTCATGTATGTTCGGTTTCTTGCTGGGCTGCAGTGAAAGTGGACACCAGCTGGCACTGCCTCACTGCCTTCAACTGGGGCGTAAGATCAGCACCCTGCTGGGCTCTGCTGCCACCAGGTTGGGGAAATAGAGGCTGACTCCCACTGCTTTGTTGCCATGGCGTGAGGGTGACGCTCATCTCCTCACTGGGTTCCACCGATACCAGAAGAGAGGAGGGAAGGAAGCAGAGTGTCAACTGTTCCCGCCTCCTGCCACCTGTTCCAGCAGGTGTTAGGTGGATACTCAACTCCCCACTGGGCCTGACTGATACCAGTGGCAGAAGGAGGGAAGCTCTGCTTTGCCCCACCTTGTGCAGTTTGTTCATGGGGGCGGAAGCTCAGCTTCCCACTGGGCCTTACTGAGTAGCTTGCCTTGCACCGCCTTATTGCTGTTAAGTGTCATTGCTGCCGGCTGGAGACTCAGTTCACTGTAGGACCTTGCGGTCACCACCCAGGTTGGTTCTGTTGGGTGGCGGATTACAGATCCATTCCCTGCTTGGTCCCACTGAAACCACGGGGGTATTTTTTCTGTTAGTATTTGGTTGGAGTAGGGAAGGTATTGTCAGAAAGGTTGTCTGGGGTTAGGCCACCCCTTTTCCCAATCCTTTGGCGAGTGGGAACAGGCTTTTCCAGACCTTTTCACCTGTGCCTGCTCTCAGTCCCAGGTCGGAAGTTTCGCCAGTGCTCTGTCTGGCGTAAGTGGGAGGCGAGAAGGAAACGCCCAGAACTCATCCCTATGTTGTTTCTCAAGGTCTCTTCTTCCACCTTTCGGAGTCTTCCTCTGCTGTTTGTTGTGTTAGGCCCAAGGTATTTTAGTTGCAAGAGGGAGGACCCGGGAGGAACCCCCAACCCTTTTTTACTTAAGACACATGCGGCCGTGAGTAGGAAGCCGGAAAATAAGCCTCTGGGGAAACAGGCAAAATTGAGGCCCGTTTACATTTGAACTGAAATAGGCCATAGTTCTAACAAGTAAAGAGAATGGGTAGGGCAAGCTCTTTTGAAGTTGTTACAAAAGATTTGAGGCTATCTGTGAAGTCACTGGTTCTAATTTATTTTTATTAGAAACACTCTCTTTCTACAAAATGTCTACTAGAGAATACAGAGCCAGTTTCGTGATACACGTAACTAGGACTCTATTGGATGCCCAAATCCCTCAAATGGTATTTCAAGTCCTTATATGACTGCCCAGTGGTAACTGTGTATTTACAGTATTGCAGGTGTCCAGGCTGGCGCAGAAAGCAGCACGTGTCTGGAGCTCCTGTTGGCCTATGATCTCTGTTTACTCTTCTTATCCTTTTTAAATGTAAGGTGTATGTACATCATATGTAAAGTGCACAAATCGTAAGTATACAACTTGATGAATCATTTCCACAAAGTGAACATACCATGTAAATAGCCCCATATCTAAAAAAAAAGAACTTTGGGGAATCCATCAACATGCCTTCTTGGTCACCACGCTTTCCACTCCCACCAGAAAAACTACCATCCTGACTTCTAACACTGTGGATTACTTTTACTGGCTACTCCTGCTTTTCTTTTAATTGAAATTTTTATGGAGATAATTGCAGATTTATAAGCAGTTGCTGTAAAAAATAATACAGAAGGATTCTTTGTACACTTTGCCCCGTTTTCCCCAAAGGTCGTATTTTGCAGAACTATAGCATAATGTCACAATCAGGATATTGACATTGATACAGTCCACTTATCTTCTTCAGATTTCTTAGTTTTGCTTGTACTTACTTGTGTGGGTGTACTAAGTTCAATAGAATTACATAGAGGTTCGTTTATCCACTACCACAGTCAAGATTCCAGTACTCTGAGTTCCAATACCATCAGGGTCCTTCGTGTTGCCCTCGTGTAACCAACACCCATCTCCTTTCTGAATGACCCCTCTCAACCTCTGGCAATTAGTCTAGCCTCCATTCATGAAATGTAGCCACATCAGAAATGTTACATAAATGGAATCGTGCAATGTGTAAACTTCCCAATGGACCTTTTCTGTTCAACAAGGCAACTCTTTTAGTATGATTAGAATGTTTCTTTTAAAAGCTATCCATCAGTTTTACTAGAGACCATAAAGCTATACCTGCTCTTCAATGAATAAATCTAAACGAGTATTTCTCATCTTTTAGAAACCTTGGGGCAAATGTTCATCCTTGGGTAAGCATGCCTAGACAAAAATTATTATGATTTATGCTCTTTTAAGGTGCCTATGGTAGATATGCAAAGAGAATTTTTGTATCATTCTGATCCTAAGAATCATTAGCAATATGTTTAAAGGAAAGCAATAGTTATGCTGCCCACTTAACTACATAAACTCTATCTGATACTGGAGTGTTAAAGGCCAAGGGAGCCTCGAATAAGGATATTCCTGGGAGTCTATCACCAGCTCTTCAAAATTAACTTGCTGCATTTTTCATTCTAACAAAAGGTAAGACTCATTGAATAAAAGAGCCTCCCAAGACAGCCGATATTTATTAAAAATTCTATTTGCAGAAATTCCTCTAAAAAACAACTTTTGTTCCTGGCAAATCTGTATCTACTAATTTCGTTCTCTGCTTTTTACTCTAGTTAATCTAGCGGTACAGTCCCCAAAGAAACAGGTTGTGAATTTTCAAAAGGCCAAATCTGTAAATGACTGGAAAGTTTCTCACTGATAAAGGTTCATCTTCTTTGTGCAGAGACCTTCATTCACACGTACTCACCTGTTCTCAAACTGAAATTTCGCCAGTATGTCTTTGGCTTTGGTTTGACTGTTGAGTTGAATGGCCATGGACACCTTGGAGAGAAGAGGAGCGTGGACGCGTATGACTCCTTCGGGCACGTCAGACTGCCAATGAGGAGAAATTCAGTACATTCTGTCAAACTGGGATGAATGTCAGTTCAGTGATGCACTTAAGAGATACAAAAATCAGCGGTGCTCCGAATTACGAAAACACATAAACATGACCAATATTTAACCAGATTGAAATGCTGCTTTCTTTTTTTCCCAGAAATGCACTAATAGCTAGACCGAACCTGGAATTTTACTTTTGCTACAATGCTTTGAAATTCTGAGAGGGATAAAACTCGTTTATGACAAAAACCAAATATTTCTATCAATGCGTTTATTGAACAAAGTCCTAAATAAGCCTACTTTAAGCAGAATTCTGTAAGTTATTATAAGAAGATTAACTTTCTAAAAATTGTAAAGATCCACTAGAAAATATGGCTTCTTCAATACCCCCTTTAGTTAGCAGCCATGAACGGCCCAAATGGAATTCCACGTGGGCACCTGAAACGTGCTCCCTCAAAGTGTGCAAAAACACCGTGCAGAGCCCGGTGGGGACACCTGTCGGGAGGACGGTGACTCTGTTTTCCCAAGACTTGACTGGCCTGGGGACCTCCATGTTCTCATCTAAATAGAACATTCTTTTTCTTTTTTTTCAGTCTAACTGGGCTAAAACTAAATGGAATATTCTAAGAATAATGCTGTCTGATTAACATAAATTTCTGTTTTGTCAGGATTGACTGGAAAACTCCTTTTGTTTCAAAATTTTGAATTTTCTAATCTTTTAATTAACTCTGTATCTAGGTGATGAACAGACAAATTTCTGTTTGTTTGAGAATGTGGCTACTCCTCAGGTAATCATTTTAAACCTGTACCTTCTCAAAGGAGAGCTTTGTCGTTGTAGAAGGTTTATGTGAATTGACTTGATACGTGGCCTAGAATGAATATGTTATGGGTTGAATTGTGTCTCCCCAAAGACAGACTGAAGTGCTACCCCTCAGCACCTCAGAATGTTACGGTCATTGCAGATGCAGTTAGTTAAGATGATGTCAAACTGGGGCAGGGTGGGCCCTTCATCCAGGGTGACTGGTGTCATGAGAGGAAAGAGACACACACAAGAGAGAACACAGTGTGAAGATGGAGGCAGAGATTAGGGTGACACGTCTACGTGCTAAGAAGCGCCAAGGATTACTGGCATCACCAAAAGCTAGAAGAGATGCAAGAAACAGACCCTTCTCTTACAGCCCTGGGACATCTTGATTTTGGATTTTGGACTCCAGAGCTGTGAGAGAATAAATTTTTATTGTTTTAAGCTATCCTGTTTGTGGCAACTTGTTACAGCAGCCCTAATACAAAATATTTTTAAATAGGATCAGTTCTTATAGCACTTTCCTAATTATCACCAGTAAGAAATATGAGAGCATGTCAGGGAAGAGATATTGAGGGATGTGGATTTGGGAGGAGGCAGAGGCCCTGGCTCACTGCAGCCAAGGCTGCACCCCTAAAATCCTCCTTTGATCATCTCATGTCCCTCCCCTCCCAGCTGCTCAGAAGCTTTTGTAAGGTAAATTCCATGCTCTAACATTATTGGACCTATGATCATAATAATCCCATTCACCCTAGAACTTTCTACGGCATTCACAGCTGTGTGCGGGACACCTGAGCACACACTTGTAATCACCCGTTAGTCAAGTCCCTGTACCGTTCCTTCATGTGCCACACTGAAAATGTCAAGTTTGAAGGATAGATCATGACCGAAATTATACATGATATGGTGGATGTAGCCAAAGAATACCATGTAGGGAGTTAACAGTTAATAGAGACAGGAAATCATTTGTTTTCTTACCATCCTTCTTGAAGAGGGTGATTTTTGTAGTACCTTTGAAGTCTTAGGGCTTGTAATCTAAAGGAAACACATTTAGTCATTAGGATTAATGTTGAGGAAAACAAGCATATTCTGCTTTTGGAAGTGCGAACTGGTGCAATCTTCATAGAAAAGATTTTGGCGACATTTATCAAATTATAAGATATGTGCACTTTGACCCAAAATTTCATATCTATAAATTTCTCCTATAAATATAATTCTCTTGTTAAAAATGATGTCTATAGAACTTTATTCATTGAAACAGAAATTGTAATAGCACAAGATTAGACACAAACTAACTGTTCTACAATATGGGATTACTTAAATAAATTATTGGCTGTCTATGGAATATCACGCAAAAGGAGGTTTTGTAGACTGATATGGAATAATCCCCATGATTTCTTATGTCAGTAAAGTAAGATGCAGGACACTACTTCCTGTACGCTACCATTTAGGTAAAAAAGGGGGAAGAACATATATTCGTATGTGCACAGAGCATCTCTAGAGGTGTACACACCTGCATGTTCCTGTGTACACAAGCCCTGTTATTGGTGACATTATTTGTCTCAAGAGAGGAAGTCAGAGGTGTTTAATTTTTATTCTATAGTCTTTCCTAGCTTTTGAATTTATAACTTGTTAATAAACTATTACAACTGAAATTAAGAATTAAAAACACTGTATAGTACAATAGAACTAAAGGAAGACTATTCTTTAAGTGTTGTTTCCATAGTATTTATAACCTTTGAATTCTATCTTGGCTCTATTGACAACTAAAACACTAAAATAAATGACATTCCTATAGCAGTGTACAGTTTACAAAGTGCTTTACATACACATTATGAGAGTCAATGGTAACGGCAATCCTGTGAAATAGATGTATCATTATTTTTCTCCCAGATTTATAAAATAAGAACATTGAGGTTCAAAGAACAAATGCAATTTGCCCCAGCTCATATGGCTAGTAATTGACAAAGGCTGACCCGACTCGGCTCCAGCTCCACACATATCATACCTATGCCATTAAAGCTTTCCAGGATTAAAATAAGAGTAAGAAACACCAAAGGTCTGCCCGTCCACGAAAGCAACAAACTGGCAAAAACTGTCAGTATTGACTTACTCTCTCCCCACTGCCCAGTTCAGCGATAGCCTTGAAAATAACAGCCTGAACTCCCGGCACAGGTACGGGAGCAGAATAGACCTCGCTCACAAAGAATTCTAATTATTTGTTCTCACCTGTCCGGTGGCTCCCTGGAAGACTGGCTCAAAAGGTTTGTCTTTATCTTGCCTAACTTGGAACTTGATCAGTGCTACAGGGATGTTAAAAACATTCATAGGCAAGTGTTTTAGTCACAGCTGCCTGATGCAGTAAGTAAGAATTAGGGAAAACAACAGGTAACTAAAAAACTTAGACGGTAGGGCTGGAGATTGAGATGCTTTAAGGAATAAAGCCTTTGAAAAGCTCTGATATATTCCTGAACATCTAAAAGGCCACATGCATGCCCAACCCTGCGCACATGCTCAGGAAGGACCTGAAAAGAACACCCGCTCTCACTTCTGGCTGACCTTCAGGCTCTGCGCACGCAGGAGGCGAGGGCTCGGGCAGAGTTACGCACTGCCCGGCTGAGTGCTGAGCGTGCCCCAGCAAACACCGGAGCTCACCTGCCAAGACTAGGGGAATGTTTGAGTTCTAGGCATTCAAGAAAATCTCTGTCCAATCATTAGCTAACCATTAAGACTTCTGTAGCCACACAAAAGAAAGAATACAGACTTTACAAAATCAGTTCAGCAGAAAAGTCATTAAACAAACAAACAGCTGCAACAAGCTCTGGGCAGGGGAAAGAAGCTGATTTCCAAGGTTGCCACATTATAATATTCAAAATGCCCAGTTTTCAACAAACAGTTGTGAGACAGTCAAAAAAGCCAAGGAAATATCACCTATACATAGGTTAAAAAAAAAAGCAGTTTCAATAGTTTCAAAAGAAATTGTCTAAGGAAGCTGAGACGTTGGACTTATTAGAAAAAGCCTTTGAATCAGCTATTTTCAGTACGTTCAAAGAACTAATGGAAACCATGTGTTTCTACTGCAACTTGATGGTTGCAGAAAATTATGAACATACTAAAAAAACACTGAATTGTACATTTTGAAATGCTTAAAATAATCAATTTTATATTATGTGAATATTTTCTCAATTAAAACAAATTATTTCCAAATAAAAGTATTGGTTCTACTTTCTATGAAGTCACTTTGCCTGTAATCAGTAAAGGAACACAGCCATTCACCATGATTGTGATAAATCAATTAGCAATACTCCTTTCCACCCTTGGCATTTACTATTCCCTCTCCCTGGATGAACTTTCCCCTCTTTTCTCCTTTCACTGAACTATCCAGCCTTCAAGATGCAGCCCCAGTGCCATGTCCTCCACGAAGCCACCCACGGTTTCCCATGTTGGAGCCTTTGACCTCTGCCTGGCCCTGGCACAGCCAGTCTGGGACTTCCCTGCTGGGTATTCATGGCCACATATACATTTGTCTCCCACATTGGGTGCAAGTTCCTTTAAGAATAAAGTGAATTTCAAGTATCTCTGCCTCCTTTTCCAGGGTGAATGCAATGCCTGGCATTGGCGATCATCCTCAAGGTAAATAAAAGCAATAGAGATAATTCTTCTAAAATCTGTTTCCATTATGTACCTCTCCACACAAATAACTGTGATAAAACAAAATTCCAGATTGTTTAGAATGCAATGAATTTGCACAAAACAATTTAAGGACTAGCTATTCCTTTATTATCCAGGCACTAAAGAAATCTCTTTCCCTATGTGTTCGACATACTGGGTACTGGATTGCCCTTAAATTGAATTCACAGGACTTAAGCATCAGTTTTTGTGAGAATCCTTTTAACCTTCCTAGTGAGTACTTAACAGATGTCAAACAATCTTCATGACAGAGATATTTCAAGAACTTTCACCAAAAAGCACAAAACTCAGCAACGTGGAAAGACCACGGTACCCTGTTATGGACCCACTTTCCACAGTGTTTACGGCCATAAGACTGTCTCATACTTCGTGAGAATATAAAAGTTTTGGTTCTAAATTACGAGCTCTTTGTGCCTCCCTTTGAGAGCTACGAATCTACGTAGTGAGCTGTCTCTGTGCCCTCATTCGTCATCATTACCTCCCGTTCTATGGTCTTCCTCCTGAGCAGCTTTCGTACACTTGGCAGCTGCTTCTTCAACAGCATGGTGGCTTCATTCATCCTCCTCACTTGAGTGATTAAGAAAGATGGAACCTACGGAAGAAAAATAGCTTGACTAGAAGAAACACTTGAACCAAACCTCCCTGGTGGATTCTGGCTCCAGTTACGTAAGATGACGCCGTCTCGCCACTCAGTACCCTGGAACCAGGAACTGTGCATTTGCCCTTGTGAAGTTTAGAAAAAAACTACAAGGAATCCTGTTCGAGAGGGCAAACGTGTCAGAGGGCAGCCCTCACAGAATGTGTAAGGATATCCCCAGCAACCTGGGATCATCTTCTCATGCGAATATTTCCTCCTGACGACTAAGGGAATTGCTCGAGCGCCTTTACGTTTCCTGGGGCTGTGGACTTCCCAGGAGAACCTGACGGTTGTCACTCACCTTCCACAACATTTTCTGGTACTTAAGCATGAGGCGGATGATGTGGGCCGCGGTGTTTGCCAACAGCAGCTCTTCATAATCGGAATGCTTGCTCCCACTGAAGAAAAGGTTTGGTGCCATCACGGTAGAAATGTTCCACATGCTCATTCGGTTTTTTGATTCGTTGGCAATCACTTTATTGAAGAACGTCATGAGGGCCTAACAAGAAACAGCACTGTGTCACTCTCTTGTAAATTGTCAAAAGGTACCGCTAATGGCTACTGTTCACTTTATATTCATTCATTGTGTCCTGGAGAACTGTCACAAGTACCGAATGGGTAAGTGTGCCGTGTTTTCCCTTTCATTGCCTAAAAGTGCCAAGAAGAATGTGAGCAGTTTATTCAACTGTCCACTCCACAGAAGCAGCTCCATTTTTATGCAGTTTATTATATTGGAGTCTCTATTAAAAATAGTTTGCATTTTCCTATTTTCTTTTATCCTGAACAAGTTTGACGAATATTAAAATTAAATATAAAGTAGGAAGAGAAAACACTGCAGCCCCATCAACATGAAAAGGCAGTTTTGTTTTGTTGTCAAGGAATAAAAGTAATTATGAAAAAGACCCTTAACTTGAAGCATTACTGTTGGAAACTATTTACTGTTTCCTAGGGAAAGAAAAACCCATTTAAACAACATGAGTACCTCATTCCTCAGTCCAAATGTAAATTCAATTGAAAAATCAGAAAATTTTACTTTTTGAGTGCTATTTTTCTATTGCTTTTCAATTTTGAAATCTTCAGCTGGCCAAAGGCAAAATGCTTGTGTGCAGCTGTTCTAAGCATTAAAAGAAAAAAAAATTTTTGAGAAAGCTTAATAGAAGTTTGCTGAGCCATCCAAGTATAAATATTCATCAAAACCTTCTGAAATTAATCAAGAGGACTGAAATCCCAAAAGGAAGTGCTCTTTGGTTTCCCAAGTTTGGATTCTACTATGGGGTATTTGTAATGAGAAAATGGACAGTACATAATAGTAATAATAGTTAACATTTATTTGAGGATTTATTACGAGCCAGGTGTTCTTCTTAGTACTTTATATATATTTACTCATCATCATCCCAAACCCTGTGCGGTAGGTGCTATTATTATTTACAGATGAGGAAACTGAGGCAGAAAGGGACCGAGCAGCTTTGCCCAACGTCAGTTAATAAAGTGGCAGGGGCCAGATTCTGAACAAGGAGCCCAACTCTTGAGCTGGAGTTCTTGACCTCTATGCCATGCCAGCTTCAATTTTAGGTGCAGTCCCAATTTAGAATGGAAAAAAGGAGTGTGTGTGTGTGTGTAACATCTTCATCGGTCCTGTCATGTTTTGGGGCGATCTTTTTTGTTAGAAATATATTACATTAGTTGATAATTGCTGCATTCTCAGTTACATGAAAAAGTAGATGACCTTTGACTCAAATATACGATACCAGATGATTTTTTTTCTTTTTGACAAAAGAATATTGTTTAGACAAAGCCAAAAAAAAAAATCAAGCTAATAAATTTCTAGCTTTTGGAAAATTGCTGAATTATATTAGACATTTTCACACCATAGCCACCCCCCTCCTTGCATGGAGGACATAATATAATTGACATACATTGTAATTGACATAGATCTTTTCACTGTATAGGGGAAGACCCTCACCACGCCGGAATGTCTGATATGAGGAGTGCTAAGAATCGTCTTTGTTTTCAGCATTGTGTACTGGCCTCAAAATTAGTGGCTCTTTTCGACTCACCCTTATCTCAATTTCATTTCAAAGACTCCAAATACCTGTCGTCCTTATAACAAATTTCCTATTATATGTAGAATCATTATCCAAATAGTAAGAGAAACTTTGATTTATACCAACATACCTCAAAGAAATGAATTGGAAACAAAGAGATATTTGGGATGCAGAACTATGGAATATGATTCTATGAAGTGTTCCACTGCATGTTAAATGGAGAAACCACTTTTCTGAGCTTCATTTTCCCAATCTGTAAAATGACCTGATTCTATCAGGTGATCTCTAAAATTCTGAAATTCTATAATTATTTACACTGAATTATCTTCATAAATTTTAAAACATGAACATTTTAGACATTTCATTTAAATCAGTGATTTCGAATTTCCTCCCCAAGGACACTCATCAGATTTTTTTCTGCCACCTGGGCACATTAGACTACAGTAAGCAGCTGAGGACCAACAATTACAGTGCTACATTGTACAAGCTACGTAATGGTCCCATTTACTTCTGACACTTCACCTAAGCCTTTCATCTTAGCCTCTCCTGCGCCTAACGCTTCGCCTAGTGCTTGGCACAGGGTAGACATTTAATATTTTTTGAATGAATGGAATAAGTAGAAACTTAAGTGCTTAAAGAAGATCCCAGGATCTCCATTCTTTCTTGTCTTCCTCCAGAGAGCGGCGGCAGGAGCTTGCAAAGGCAGTGTGCTTGCAGCATGCACAGGTGGCTTAGTAAGTTGCCATCTCTGTTTCCATTTTTCCATAAGAGCCATTTCCTCTGAGCAGCAAGAGCCCAGTGACAGACCGTGAGGTCAACAGGACGTACCTGGGCTGTGTCCCTGTTGGCATCAGGCAGTGCCATGATCATGAGGTGTAAGGCCTGGAACTGCACTTTGATGTGAGGCCCTCCTAACAAGAAAACAGAAATAATCATAATTTTAAACAACACTGATGTGTTCTGACAGCATCTCCTACTAGCATCTGGTAGCACAGGAGGGCTCCTGACAGCTTTCCGCGGCAAGGACTCAGGTTTTGTGCCCAACAATGTAAATTTGTTCACTTGGACAGGAGCCTCCGTCTATCAACTCCCCTTTCGCAGCCCACGATGCCACTGTCGGAGGCAGGTGGCCAGCGAGATCCTCTGAATTTGGATAACATTTCCCTTTTTTAAGTACTTGCACAGACCTTGCCTTACTTTTACACTATAAAAAGAAGAGAAAGTTTAAGCTCAACTCAAGAGAAAATAAACTTTGCTTCTACATAACGAGGCAACAAATTGTTAAGAACATAGATTCTGGGACCAGGTTCAAATCCTGCATCTACTACTTAGTCACTGTGTGACTTTGGACAGGCTATTTAACAACCCCTTGTGGCTTCTACTTTATCTTTTGTAAAGTGGGAATGGTCCTTGTACCCACCTCACAGGACTGCTCTGAGGATCAGATGGATAAATAGATGTAGAGTGTTTCAGTCGGTACCTATACATCTTTCTGTGTTTGCTCTTGTTTTTATGATCAATGACACTTATTCCAGATCTTACATGGACATTTAGGGAATAAGGTGACTATAGTTTGATCTTTGGAGAGTGTTGAGTTTTTATTCCTTAACGATGACACAAGATGGCGCCAGAGGGTTGGCAGTTACACTGGGGGATTCCATCCACAACTGGATGAGCCACAACCAGCTGTGCTGGAAGTTTATCGTACACCAGAGAATCCCAGCTTTCCCCTGTTTCTCTGTGTTCCCCTCAAAATGGTCTCTGGGCGGGGAGGGAGTTCCTGGAGGAAAGTGTTATCTTCTGGAATCCATGGGGAGTTTTCAAGTTGAAGGAAAATCTATCTATATTCAACGGCTGAAAGGCAGTCAGCTAGCCGCCTGTAGAGTTAACAGAGCAAAATCCACATGTGGATTTTTAGATATTTATGCCAAATTTGTAAACAAAAAATGACACAGGTCCCGGATATTATTGAAAATGGCTAATACACAGACACATGAGCCTGCCTGAATAATAGGAACTATTAAGAGCATGTCTCAGTGCAAAGTATTTGGGGGCAGACAAAACATTATTTTAGTGCACGGACTGCAGGATGAGGGCTGTCTCTAATCTTCCGACGCAATCCGAAAAAACCTCTGGAAGAAAAAACAAGAGATGCAGATGTAGGTTTGGGACCTCTGTATTTCCATGAACTTCAGAGAAACTATGAAGTTCCCCTTACAATGAAAAATCTAATTTGGCAAATAATCCATTTTCACTTTACTTAGGAAGCCTGGCCCTACACTGTTTTGTGGTTAATCTTTTTTGCAGTTAATTCATTTAATGCATCATAGTCTAGAGTATTCTTTTTTCCTGAGGTCACTATTTTCCCAGAAAGTTGTTAAGCTTTTTGTGAAAGGATCTAAGGCTTGATTGATGAACTATTAGTCCTTTAATTTTATGAACAATTTTTTTGGGCCAAGTTTGAAAAGAGAAAGTAATTACACTAGTGGGAAAGAGGGTAGATTCTCTGAGCTCCATTTTAGCGTACCAAGGGGGACAGCTTAAACACACACACACACACGTGCTCACCATTTTCCCCTTCAGACAATCTTGTTATAACTAGAGCTTCCTTTAGGTGGCAAAGAGGCAATTATTTCCTGCTGGTACCAGGCCAGAACTTTGGGCTTCCTGCAGGGTTGGCTGGTATCAAATCAGTCACCCGCAATGTAATATTTTTTCACTTCCAAAGTCATACAAAGAAATGTGGGTTCCTCTGTGACCCTTTCAGGGTATTTTTCACATCCTCTCCCTTCAAGGAAGTGTACTGGCTGCAGTCAGATAGGGATCACTGATGGTAAGGGAAACTAGTATTTTCGTATCTTTCTTAAATATGGTTCTCTGAACAGGTCTGGCAATGGAGGCTTGACTTCTCCTTGTGTAATTCATAATACCAAAAAACAAAAACAGAAAACACCTCTGTGGCAGCAGGTTGTTGTGATAAAATGTTTAGCACATAAACCACAGAACAAGGGGAAATTAATAATTCCGCAGCCCATTTTCCAGGGAGCAAACTTCACAGAAAATTCTGTGGTTTTTTTGACTTTTAAAAAAAAGAGACGGAATTCTGTTTCTGGTATTGCTGAGTAAGCTCCTACCAGGTCAACCGTCCTGAAGATAATAATAATCTCTGGAAAAAGCACAAAAGGCAACAACCTGAGCCTTTGGAAAACGACAAGAGAAGACCTACTCAGGAGAGGACTGCACACCTGGAACTAGGAAATGGCACCGGGGGACTGTCCCAGTTTTCTGGCTTTCGGCCTGCGGTCGGGCCACAGGCGGTGCTGCACAGGGCAGCTCTAACTCAAAGAAAAGCCCAGTCTCCCTGGTCTGAACAACCAGAGGACAGGATTCTAGGCGACCACAGCCACTGGAAAGTTACGGGGAGAATCCAGAAAGGAGAGATCTAGAGACAGAAGGCTCTAATTCTGGGATAAACTCCACCCAAACCTCTGGCGAACCCACAAACCATGCGTGCAGGGGCAAGATAGCGAAGGATTAAATATCTGAACTGAGAGTTGAGCTGCTGTCTGAAAGTCCACTGGCAACTTGAGTCCAGTCAAGCAAATTGTCTGCTTAAAATAGCAACAACAATAAAAAAAAAAACCCAAACAACACTCTTTGGAAAAATGTTACAGAATCTGGAGTCTCCAAACACATGTAAAGTAACAGGAAAGTGTAACCCATTCTCAAAGAAGAAAGAGAACAACCTTGAGACCACCCAGATGTTGGAACTAGCAGATAAGGATTCTGAAGCAGTTGTCGTAACTATGCTCAATGACGTGAAGGAAAATGTGCTCATAATAAATGAAAAGATAGGTCACCTCAGCAAATAAATAGAAAATATTTAAAAAGCACAAACTGGAAATTCCAAAACTGAAAAAATACAGTATCTATAAAAAAAGAACGAAGGGAATTTGCAGTTTTCCTCTCTTTTTCTCTTTCTTGGCAAGTTTCTCTCATAAAACGAAAACACTAGATCTTACAAAGAGAAGAGATACTGGTCACTGACAGCTTAGAAAAGGACTGCCTTGCCTACCATAGTCTCTCCTTTGAGGACACAAAAGATTATTTTACGAATCTGGGTTAGTTAAAAATTTCAAAGATTCAGAACCTACTAATTTTTAGGACAAACGTTGTCATTCAACCGAGGATCAATTATTTTATTTCATTGTGATTTAATGATTATGTAGTTCCGGTCAACCTGCAGCAGGTCATCAACTGGCAGGTACAGAAATCACTTGTTAAGCTTACACAGCATTTTAAGATTTACATTTGTGGCTGACATCTTCAAATTAAGAGTTTTGTCTAGACAGGCACAGTCGCACATGCCAGTCATTCTAGCTACTGGGGAGGCTGAGGCAGGAGGATCCCTTGAGCTCAGGATTTTGAGGCTGTAGTGCAATATGATCTTGCCTGTGAATAGCTACTGCACTCTAGCCTGGGCAATACTGTGAGACCTCACCTCTTTAAAAAATAAATTAAAAAAAAATCTTTTTTAAAGAGTTTTCCCATTAATGTCAGGATTTGGTTCTCAGTCCCACATGGCAACCGTTATCTAGAGCTGGGCAGTGGCAGTGTCCTCTCGGTTTGGCTACAGCCCGTTCCTACCCAGGTAGAACCACCATTTACTTAACATGCTTGTACATATTTAGGCTTTTGATCCCTGAACTTCCCAGGCTAGTAGTTAAAGCCCCCACTATCCAGCCCCCTTCTATTTTTCTAAATTTTTCTCTTGCCACATTCTCCACAATATTCAACCCTTATGCTGGAACCAAATTAGCCCCTGACTGCCAAATACAACGCATGCTTTACCGTTTCTTTGCTTTCACCCACTACCTCACTTAAAACCGAATCTATGTGACTTTGTAATTCTTGGAAACACTATGTGATATTGTAATTTTCAGAGACAAAACATCTTCTGTGTAGCATTTATTGTACGCTGCATAATCAGACCCAGGAGCTCAGATTTAGGGAAGGGAGAAACCTCATATTTTTTGACGGATGATTACACACCAGGCCCTATTCTGGATGACTTCATTCAATACCCACAGCAACCCTGACAAGTAATTATTTTCTGTAATTTACAGATGCAGCAATTGAAGCTCAGAAAGTTTGACTGCATGGCTAACAGATGGCCATGCAGGAATTCAAATCTCAAGGGCCTGGTCTTTCTGAAAACCCTTCTGCCTTTTAATGATTATAAAACTGTCTAAACCATGTCTCCCAGACTTAAATATAAAAGTATGTAAATAGGTGACTGTTTACCATCAAACTTAACATGTCACCGAGCATTGCCAGGAAATAGCAGATCTATGTATGATCACATTTGATTATGCATCTCTGTTCTGCCGTCTCTGTATTGGCCTCGTATCTTAGTCCATTCACATTCAACTCCTTCCACCTACTTTCCAGCAGAGCGATGAAGGCAGGAATGTATTCCACAGGGAAGAGAGATGTGGGCAGTTCTCTGAAAAATGCTTTCAACATTACTGCAGCTTCTCTATGGCACATTTTGTCCCATTTAAATTTATCAGCATTAAACTTGGCATCCAGTTCTTCGCGGTATTGCTGCAAATCAAGGAAAACAGTCAATATTCAATGAGTTTTCACCACCTCACCCCCTTTCCCCTTTGAAAACTATCACTGCATGAACTATTTTTGCAAACAGACGGATAGGGCAGTATCTACGGGATTACTTTCTTCAACATGCTTCAGGGGACTGAAATAGCTATTTGCGAACACATTTTTTTTAAAATGATTTTCTAAAATATTTTTAGAATAATGTTAATCTTGAAATAATTTTCTAATTCTACACAAATATAAAAGTTCTCCACTCAGATCACAGTTTCCTTTCGGTGGTTTTGGCAGAATACCGCTATTCCCACATGATAAACGCACTGCTAGCTTTTGACAAAGCCTCCACTCCCCTTTTTTTCGTAATCCCTTCTGCTGTCCTCTCTTCTATTTATAAATTAGATCAGCAAGCCTCGCGTCTCAGCTAGTTCACATGCAGTGGGGAATAAGCCCAATCAAGTAACCCTGACCTCACTGCAACGTGCAGAGCGGCGACATCTTCCTGGAGCAGTGACAACAAAGTTTTATTCTGGGACACACACATGTCTCCGACATGCTTGCACACTTGCCCAGTCCTTCATGAGGCTTGGAACACTGTGTAAATACTTTTTTAAAAAAAATCACTACGCCTCCCCGTAAGTTCTACTTGGCTTACAAATCTTACATTAGTAATTCATCTGATTATCAGTGCCACCATGCCCCCTGTTTCTTTTTCAAAGTCAAAGTCACTTCCTACTGCTCCTTTGAACTACAAGGTTTACCGATATACCAGGCAGTTACAGTCAGTCCCCAGACTGACACTAACTGCTCCACAAAGGATACCTAGAAAGGTAACTCTGAAAGCCTTCAGTTTCTTTAAGACCTCAGATTTATTCTCATGAGAAGCCTAATTCTTCTGGCCTTGGGCTCTCATAGCCAGAGTCTGTTTGTACGTCTGACCTTTTCCTAACAAGGATTAGCTCATTAACCAGCCACACATAAATGCTCTCGTGGCTCCCAGAGCCTGCCAGACGGAGGTCCCTGGCAGGATAAGTTTCTTCCGGAGATGCATGTGGTTCTGATCCACCCTCTGGCCCCTACAGATGACATCAAAAGGAGATTTTTCTTATTATTCTGGAGAAGCTTTCAATCTTACAGGAATATGACAGTTAATCGAGCAATCCTTTGCTGATAAACACACTTTATGAAGCCTTAAGCATACATAGAAAGCTCTACCTAGAACAAAAGAGATTCGGCACCAGATGGGGCTCTGGGCATGAGATCCATTCCTTGCCCTCAGGCATCTCGTAGTCTAGTGGATGGGACTATTTAATGATGATAATACCAATTCAGAGAGCAAAGGCTATAAGGTCAATCACTGGTGCTGTGAGGCCATGACAGAGGCGGATCATATTCAGCTTGGGCCAAGACTCGAGGACTACAGAGGAGCCTGCCAGGGAAGCGGAGAGAGAAGGGTATCCCGGAGAGAGGAAAGTGCTCCCGCAGTGACAGAAAAGCAGGAGAGCCAGTGTGTCTGCAGAGCTCAAGGTCAGTCTTGCTAGAGCATCTCGGGCAAGGAGTAGGGCTGGAGAGCAGCAGAGCCAGTCCTGGGGACCACACTGCGCCCTGTAGGCAGTGAGGTCACTTGGAACACCTCTAAGCAAGGCAATGACTAGGGGAGATTTACCCTTCCTGACAGCCAGATGAAAACATCATCTGGGGGAGCGTGAAGATTAGCACGGGCGGGGGCAGTGAGAGGCACCGAAGGCGTCTGGTGATGGATAAGCAGGTGCAGGGTAGAAAGGAGAGGAGGCGTTTAGAGACGCTGGGGAGGAAACATTGTCAAGAATTGGCAATGGATTGAATATAAGACCCAGGGAGAAAGAATCACCCAAGATGATTCTCCGATTGCAACGGGCGGATGGAAGTGCCGTTAACAGGAAACACAGGAGGAGCCGCAAACGTTTTCTATCAACTGCCGGGACCACTGCAGCCAAGCAGAGGGGACACAGCCCTCCGAACTCGCAGGAAGCACTGGCAGGGGCAGAATTCAAACTCATTCCCCACATACCTCTGCCAAAGGAATCTGTCTGAATCACGAATGTGACCGTCCTTCTAACCTGGGAGTGGTTCCCCGTCACCTAAGGGACAACGCGGCGCCGGAACCAAGGGCCTTTGTCCCCACTCCACATCTGACTAGTGGTGTGGCCTGTGCCTCAACCTTCTCACTGTGCAACGGGGGATGTTAAAACGACCCTCCCTGAGATTAAATCGATATTATCATGCAAAGCTCACAGAGCAGGGCCTGCCCCACAGGCACTCAGTAAATGCCTGTTCTGTCCCCTCCGCCCCGTCTATTCTAACCCGCGGTGTCACTGCTATGGGAACCCCACGCATACGTGCCGTGACTGCCAGGGCAATAATACCACGTCATCGTGTCTGGATGGCTGGTACGAAACAACACGGAGAGAAAGAACATCCTCTTTTGGTTTTGAGCTGAGCTAACATTTCACCGGTGGTTTTAAACGTGAAACCATGTAAACCAGGCATGAGTTTACCTTGTCAAAGACAGGGAGCACTTACAGGTTAAAAAAGTCATGTTTTTCTGTCTATTGTTAATAAGAATAGTGAGAGTCAGGAGTCGTGTCATTAAATCTCCTGTGAGCAAAAATGCAGCCTGCTTCAATTCTGGAGGTGGTTTTATACACATGCAAATGACCCGCCTTCCAATCTCCAACAATTCAGGCAGCGAAACCAACAAGCCAGGTAATGTAATGACAAAACAGTTAGGGCAGCCTCAGAAGGAGGGAAACTAGTCAAAAAAGAAAACCCTGCATGTCAGTCGGCCTCCTTCCATAAAATATATTCCCTAGAGGTTGGCTCAAATTTCTGTCATTTTTGAAAAGAAAATCATTGGAAACATTAAAGCATTAAATTGGTTCCAAATGAGCTGAGGCCTCAAATGTGGGACTTGGCCTTGCAGTTGCGCGTTCTGTTTGGCTAAAACCGGCAGCTTCCTCTCGGGGCTGCTTCCCTGTCTGTCTCACCGAGCGTGTAAAGCACAGAGCCAGGCCGGGCTGCTCCAGTAACGATAACAGTGGAGTCACAGTGTTGCTGTCATCGACTTGGCACAACTGGAGGATAATTATAGTGGAATTTTTAGTAGTCCAGCAGATGAGTTACCAAAAAGAAGGTAGTTTAAAATTTGAATAAAGAAGAGAAATAAAGGCCCCTTTAATACCTCACGTTAGAATGCCTCTCTGCCTGCCATATTTCACTGGCCTGGATTTCTTTCATGTCAGCTTTCCTGGAGCTCAAACCATGAAAACATCTGGATTACATTTTCAGACTAATAAGCACTGGAATAAATAGGCTGAAACTACAGAAAACTGATTAGGGGAGGAAGGGACTTTGACCTAAATGTGGCTCAGGAATGCATGTGCCTGTAAGAACATTCTGAAGGAATTATGAGCCTTTGATATGCATTTTTCAGTCAAAGATTAGCAAAAGAAAAGTAACTTTTCCTATGATGTTAAACGTTGTGCCCACAAGAAATGTTCTGTAATGTTTTCTCCTTTCAGTGATTTAGAAAAAGTGATTTTAAATCATATCCATTATACTTTTCACATATCCGTGCATACACACACACACACACACACACACACACACACACACACGGACCAGTAAGAATATGTTCAGATACAGCTTCCTAATTTTGGAGGAAGGTTTCAAAAGATAGAATTTGATTCTGTTTAGGAAATTCATTTCTTTGACTTCACTTTTGTTCTCTGACTCTACAGACATAACCAAAGATTTGACCAAAATAAGTGATGCCTTTCGTCCTCGGATTTGGTATACATTTGTTCAGAACCAAACAGAAGAACCCGAGACAGAAAGCTGATTCAGTTTGGAAAGTATAAGCCTTAAAGGAGCCATTCCCCTGCCTTCCAGATGAGCCTGTGCCAACATTTAGCCAACTCTGCTCTCTGCTAAGTCACAACTCCCCAACGTGCCCTAATCCCCGATGTCACTGGGAACGCCCTGGTGGCTGCTCTGATCGCCCCTCAAAGAGGACTTGAAGTTCATCTGCAGAGAAGCCCAGGTAGCCGACTCTCCCGGCTGTCAGCCACTTCTGGATCTGCCTCCTCCTTGCTCTTGCAGGAAGCCGAGGACCGAGCGAGGTGGGAGCTGCGGCCTGGCCCATCTCGCCAGCGCAGGGCTCCTCTGCCGGAAGGAACTGTCAGACTCGCACCCTGGCCTGAGGCTCCCCCTGCCCAGTCCTGCTTCCTGCCCTTTTACATCTTGCAATCACGGTCCCCAGATAACCCCTTTCCGCTGCTCATCTGTCTCAGCGTCTGCTTTCTGCAGGATCCGACAGACACAGCCTATTTATCCTCAGTTTCCCCTGAGAAAACCATCTCATCACACTGCTATGTAAAAACCCCGAGACTTCTGATACAAACAGAATTTCCCAAAACATGTACCAAAATGAATGAATGAAGAGATGCTTTTCTGCCTCTATGCATTTCCCTTTAATAGTTCTAAACACGACCAGATTCCTTCTTCCCTCGCCCCAAGACTTTTCTCAGGGATTCAGCCTTAATGTCCACCAGCCAGGGAGCGATTCGACGGCTGGCGCGGACTCTCCGCGGTGTGTGTCCCCAGCAGACAGTCCGCCGCCTCACAGAGGTAAGAAGGCGAAGCGAAAGGGTTTGCATTGCACGGGTGGTTTTATGTGTGGACGCTAACCGTACTGCATGTGGAATTGGGGTTTAGAATCGCTGAGCGGGTGTTCCAGCGGTTATGGCCATTACTGCACAATCCTGTAAGAGCTTTCAGTGAAGGAGAGCCACGGACGCTTCTAAGGTTAAAGCAACTGACGTTGGAAGAAAGGGCTTATGTACTATTGGCTTAGTGAATTTGGACAGAACACAACGAACTAAGGATTTAAGCCCCCAAACAGGGATGGGACATCTCGACTTTTCCAAACTAAAGGCAAGCAGCCACTGTTGACGGCGAATTGATGTGTTGTTTCATTGTTGTTGGTTTTTTATTGTTGTTGTTTTAATTTAAGCAACTTTGGATCATGGAACAAATATTTAACCATAGGTACCAAGGAATACTAGGTAGGGCTAAGTGATAGTATCAGACAAACAACAACAAAGACCTAGATACTTGATGCTCATATGAACTGGTTCAAACTAGCTCAGGACTCAACTAGGAAGAGAGAAAACATTCAGTACCTTGACTTTGGCAGTACATCCCGAAAGTCGAAAAATTCCTTCCGATTCCAGACCCGATTCCTCAACTTTCTCAAAAAACTAGAAAGCAATAATATATTACAAAAATAAGTACCTCCATAGGATTACAAACACCTGAAATAACAATGATGACATCAATCAGTAAACTGCCATGCACACGTGCCTGGCACTTGCGTGCTTTGTTAAAGGTTCACAACCACCCTATGAGGTCAACATTATCCTCCAATTTGCAACGAGAAAACAGAGATTTAGGGCAGCCATATAACTTTCCCAAGATCAACCTCGAAAGTAACAGCACTGACTCGAGATCTCAAGCTTGTGTTCTTAACCACTACGACATGCTGCCACTTAATAATTTTAAGATCTGATTACTGTATCTCTTTACGCAGATTGATCAGTAAGAAAAAATTCTAAGTCTACTATTATTGGTTGCAACCACCCTGGCTAAGAAACTATAGGAATTCTGGAAGTCTGACCAAGGAGTTTAGAATGGTAAAGGGTAATTGCTTCCATGAGTTCTCATGGTGGTGACGAGTATTAAAAACAATAAACACTGCCATTTATTGTGCATTTACTGTGTGTCACATCCAATTCCCAGTACTTTACCTGTATTAATTCATTTAACCCTCACAGTAATCGTACACTGTAGGTATAGTATTGTTCCCATTGTACTGCTGAGGAGACTGAGGAACACAGTTCAATTCACTGTAACAAGGCAGCTAAATCGCATCTCTGGAAAGGATACATAACTTTCCCAAGTTCACACAGTAAGAGGAGGACCCAGCGTCTCTGCCACTTTCCTTTCAAGAAATGATGGTTCCTAGAACTAAGATAGTTCTTTTTGGTACAGAGAGAAACATATACTTAGGAAGAGTATATACAGGAGAGTCTATAAGAAAAGACTCTCCCCTAGGAAGGGAAGAGCACTGCCTCCAGCTGTCTTAAACCAGGAACACTTAGCATTAGCAGTAATAACAGCTAACATTTATTGATGTCACTATGATATAAATCCAGATGTAGTTTAACTAGCATGTACTAAGCACTTCCTGTTTGCTTCTATTTGCTAAGTTCTGTGCTAGGTTTTTACACCTACATAATAATACTAAGATAAAATCACGTGTAGAATCTTCTGTCTTTGATATTTTATGGATTTTCATCAAACTCTGTCCTTTTCTTAGAGGACAAAGGGCAGAATTTTGGTTTTAAATCAAAGAAGAAAGGGAAGTCAAAGTCACCATGGACTCTGGACTTGGATCCATGCTGGGTCCCCTTTCCCCTCTGCCTCGTGCCAGCTGTGTGTTCCTGGGTGAGTTGTCTCACCTTCCTGTCCCTCAGTTGCCTCATCAGTAAAGGGGAGATGATGACACCAATGTCCCTGGGCTGCTCGGTGCTGACTAGACCTGGTATTATATGATGGCCCCAGTGCTGCCCTGCCTGGGGAAGGTGCCCCACAGATGGCCCCTGTGCCCGGAGGTGTCCGGCATCCTCTGGCTGTCTGGGCGCCCTCCCTCCTCCCTCCTCCCGCGCCAGTCAGTCAACCTGATTTGAGGAGCGGCTCGATTTGACGTATTGGTAACAAAATACAGGAAGGCAGAAAGAAGAGACGTAGAATTGTGAGAAAAGCAGGTATATGTTCCTTAGTCAATATTCTCATATGTAACTTTAAAACTGATTTTACAATTCACTAAGATTTTTGTTAAGGGCTTAGAATTTTAATTGTGCCACTGGATGTCACTGTTGATAAATGCACACTTAGGTAAAGCAGTGTCAATTGTTGGCTATAAAAAAACATAACTTAAAAGCAAATCAGCTATTCAGCATTGATAACTGTGGAGATATTCTCATTTTATAGTTGAAGTAATATCATTTTCAAAACTCCCTTCCAGCAAAATTCTCCTGTTTGTCTAAACATATCCTATCTGCTTAGTCACACCTGAAAAACCACTAGAACAAGCTGATTTTTAGACTGTATTAGCCTTTGTTTGGAAAATTCATAAAATGATTACACATACACATTTAAAAAACCCAGCCTATGATATATCTCAGCAAATACTTGTACGATCGTATATGAATATTGTTATTTATCCAGACAGAATAATCAAGGACACATACGAACACTTACATATGCACAAATAACATTTGGAAAAAATATTGGAAACAGAAATAACTGAAGGAAGACGTGGGTCAGAGCCTGTGTGTTCACATCTGATTTGTCACAGTCAGACGATGAAACAGGCTCCCAGGACACGCAGCAAGGCCGTGCAAGGACGTGTGGGATAAGGCTGAAAATCACACAGGGCTGGGTCCTAACAGGGCTTCAGTGTCTTTAAATGCAAAAGAAAATCCATTCATTCATGGCTTCACAAAGCAGCAGACCACAGGCGCGAGGTCCTGTGCAGCCCTCAGTCACTGCCTTCTACTCACTTTTTGTAACACGAGGGGGACTTTCACGCCAGGGTCTTTCCTGCGGTCATTTTCCAGGAGGACTGTGAGTGGAACTCCAAAAATCCCACTGTCTTCAATGTAGAATCGTCAGGGGGAGAGAAAAAAGAATCAGAAAGCACTACTTTATTCCAGTGTGTCAAAAAGTCTTAAGAAGCAATCAGTCTTTTTAGTTACCTCGCCCTTTTACTTTCTCTGTTTTGTTTCTTTTCAGCTGAATTCCAAAGGCATCAAAGAAGGCAGTCAGCTCAATCAGAGAGAGGTGCCGGATTTTCTTCATGTCTTCAGCAGACAGATCTCCTGCTTCGGTTAAGCCAAATCGGGTTTTCTGAACAATGAGTTTCTGAAATACAAAATGAAGGTGTTATTTTTTATGGCAAAGGAAAATTATTATATCTTCATTCAAATGCCACCTGGATGTTCTAAATCTATATAGCAAAACATGCTATTTGCAAAAAATCTCTACGGAGCACAATGAATCTTAGAAACATTATGAATATGCTTTTTAGAACATTTTTAGATCACTATCGTGCTAATTAGAAACAAGACAGTAGTCTGAAGTATATGATAACACTGCCATCGCAACTGTGGAAACTACCGTCTTACAAGGAACATCCTATACTGTCAAACAACATATATGCCAAGCACCACGTGGAATGTACACAGCATGGCCCTTAACCTGGATCACACATGACACACACACACACCAGGCAACACATTTAGATAAGTCTCAGGAGAGCTTTAGATGTATCTTTCTTTGGGGTTAGGGGGTCAATCCTTAGATCAGGCTTCATCTATTTCATTCTGCATACTTTAAAAGGTTTTACTAATCTCCCAATTTATACCGATTACATGTGCTTGCTTAGACAACAGTTATTTTACCTTAAAAATCACATTTAAGATGATTTCAACTTCTTAAAAAAGCCAAAATGTACATAATGCATTTATGCAAATAATTCAACTATCATTTTGAAGACAATGATACTATTATATTCTCCATTTCCACACTAAGAAATGAAATACACCAAAACAATGACAATGAACTCTTAAACAATCCAGAAATATTGTGAAGAATCTAAGCAGTAAAGCAAGACTGTTCTTTTTTTTTTTTTTTATGAGACAGAGTCTGGCTCTGGTGCCCAGTCTAGAGTGCCGTGGCATCAGCCTAGCTCACAGCAACCTCAAACTCCTGGGCTCAAGCGATCCTCCTGCTTCAGTCTCCCGAGTAGCTGGGACTACAGGCATGCGCCACTATGCCTGGCTAATTTTTTCTCTCTATATATATTTTAGTTGTCCAGATCATTTCTTTCTATTTTTTAGTAGAGATGGGATCTTGCTTTTGTTCAGGTTGGTCTCAAACTCCTGACCTTGAGCGATCCACCCGCCTCGGCCTCCCAGAGTGCTAGGATTACAGGCGTGAGCCATCGCGCCTGGCCAAGACTGTTCTTACGTACTATCCACAGGTACACTTTGCTCTCAGAAAGCCTGGTGTTGGAAAAAAATGCTAAAGTAGAAAAATCCCATAGCTATTTGAATTACAAAGCTTTAAGTATACATTCTCCACAGGGGTTCCCTAAATTAGAGATTCCTTGGGATTTTCAAACCATCTACTCATTCATTCATTCATTCATTCAACAATTGTTCCTTGGAACCCCAACCATTTAAAAGTAAAATTACAAAATGCAGAATGCAGTTTGGGGAATACCTTGTGCTATGAAACACTTATTTTACCTTCTTTCTGAAACCAAAGCCCCACATGAAAGTCATACATAACAACAACAATACAAGCAAGACCTGCAATCATTTATCAAGCAATTACTGTTGTGCTAAACCCTCTGAAAAGCTCTTCGTGGGAAGTTGACCTGCATCCCAAGTGAGCCACACCTCAGGAGGCGGTGGCTTTGATGAGGAGACCTGGGCCAGCATCCTCTCCTGGATGATTCTCTTTAGAGATAAGGAAGCCAGAGTGCTACTGGCTTCCTTCTTTGCCCTGGATGCCACTTTGCCCTCCCACCTGGAGACTGCTTAGGCACCAGGAAGGGTTTTGGAGTTTGATACAGTTAGGTTTAAATCCTGTTTCTGCCTCCTACCAACTGTGGGGCTTTGGACATGTTACCTAGCCTCCCCGGCCTCAGTTTCCTCAGCTGTCAATTGTGAATAAGCACTGGAGCCCACCTTACAATTAGAACACCCGGCACAGCGTCAGGCCCGTAGAAGGCACTCAGTGAGTCTTAGAGAGTTCTTTCCCCGTTCTCTTCCTCTCCTCTGTCAAGGGGGGGTTGCCTGGGAATGGTCCAGGTCACCTGGTGCAGAGTCTGTTTCTAGGTGACTCATTCCTTTAGCTCTGCAACTGTCTGGGCCCTGCTCATCCTGCCTCCAGCCCTCATCAGCACAGAATACTCGGGACTCCACAGCAGTTCTCACACATGCATTTATCGAACAGCAAATAGATCAAGGTAACACAGCTCTATATTAGGCTTCCGGGACACAATATCCTGGATATATATATAAGAGGATTTGAGGCTAACATAGTATATAGCTCTCTTTGCGTATCCCATAATAATATCAATTCTTGAATTGGTTTTAATGAGTTTTTAGCGTCTGTTCTATGAGCCCTAACTTCCTGATGTTATGACTGTGACTTTCTGCTGTACTCCTTCTGATATGTGGCTTAATGAGGCACAGGTGCAGAAAATTAGGGTCTGTACTGACTTATAAGTGAATTAAGGATATAAAGTGCAAGAAAGCTCACAAGCCAGGTGGAAATCCTATTATATCTATAAAACAGTGTTTAAGCACACACCCTCATAACTTTTCCTCGGCCAAGGCTGCCAGGTACAGCCAGGCAGGCTGTGCACTGCACAACAAATCATACCCCAAATAACAGCCCAAATGGTGGTATGCAGTGCTGATGCCCGGCTTCCCTAATCCCCTCGTGCACACACAGAGATATTAAAAAAAAAGAAATCCTAGTTTTGTTCCATGGAGAAGTCACAGGAAGTTACCGGAATAATCAAGAAAGGTTTTGCTTACAGTTAAAGCACAGTCTTCTTTCTTAATCTCTGACTTCTTAAGTTTATTTCTTTTCGGAGCCTCCGTAACCATTTCTGAATAAGACACTTCAAAAGACAGTTCTTCAGCCTCTGGTGGAATGTTCTTTTCCAAAGAGTCATCATCTAAAAAAACCAAAGAATATAGAACATTTCATATGCCATTTAATCGACCAACACCATTTTCTGTGAGATAAACACAAACTATTTACAAGTTAATCCACGAACACGTCGGAATGTTCATATCCAAGGAAGAGTAGCAGAGACGTGCTCACAACAGTTCAGTTAAACAATAATGTGGTGTCATCGGACTTCCATAGGAACACGTTTTTATCATCATTATCTAAACAAACTTTGTATTTAATCTGACTTTTTAAATGTTAGATTTTTATGTCTCATGAAACTCGCCGATTATTAAAGGGAAGTCCAAAAATGGAATATTTATTTATATTATTATGATATTAAAATTAAGCCCATCTGGACCCAATGTGACTGTTATCAGGGCATGAGAAACTTAAAGCAGAGAAAGAAAGGGTGGAATCCTAGAATTCCTCTCCACTCTACTGCTCTTGTTCCCCCGCCCCCCAAACTATGGAATATTTGTTCAAATTTAATTTGGATTTCACTGCTGTGTTTGTTCAGATGAATTAATTTGAATTTCTGTAATTTGATATTGGTTACCTGACTTTGTATGATATGCATTGAGAAAAAGCTGAATGGGTTACAAGTAATGCCCCTTATACATTCTTTTCCTCAAGCTAGTTTGAATATCAAGACAAAAGATTCCTTGATCAAAACCAAGTGAATCCAGAAGTTATTTAAGCAATTCTAAGCTGACTTCTGACTAAGATTTTGGCTTGCCATCTTGTTTCACTGCCTGGCAAAACTGTTCATATGCAAAGAATTATTTGATTACAAAAAGAACTCTTTCTCTTTTGCCCTCTTTTATAGACACTGATTAGAGGACAACTAAATAGAAGAAAAGGAACAAACAGCAGAATTACTAGAAGACCTAATTCATTTTACATGAAAAGTTAGATGGAGTGTCAACAGATTCAAAAATCCTGAATAGTAATACTAACTGAAACACAATAAATGGATGCAGCAAGAACTTAGAAAATGGCAAAGGGAGAGTTATGATTTTTCACTTGTCATTCAAAGGTTTGCATTCATAACAGAGGAAGCTAAAGAGTTAAATAGCACTCCAACTTCTTACAGATCTATTAACATAAACAGATTTTTTGGAGAGCAGCTATTGAACAGGCCAGTGCTCCAAACCACTCCATGTAGACTTCTATCATTTAGTGCCATGGTTTGAACTAAATTACAGTATGGCAGCCAATATATGGATGAGGAATGTGAATTTCTGGCAAGAAATTTTTTTTTTTTTT